>CAUYLG010020172.1:0-70660 GCA_963573385.1 Cacajao melanocephalus | reverse complement strand
CTTCCTCCCCATCACTTATATCTGGCATTTTGGCAGAAGTAATTTTTAAAAGGAAAGCCTGAACCCAATGTTCAAATACAGGAGGAAGAACTGTCACTCCATCGGCAGTGGGGGAATGAGTGAAGGGGCGGAGAAGCAGCCTGAGAACCGAATTCTGCAAACATTAGCAACTTATAAAACACCCACAGAGTGTGAGTGCATAACAAATGGAAACAGAGAGGAGTGAATGACTGAACATCCTGTCTAGGTATGCAGGGGAAAAAAACCATGTTTCCTTACACTTATAGACTCAGGCAAAACGAGCCTGCGGGGGAATATCAAATAGGGCTGGAAGGAAATTTGGTAAAAAATATTTGGAATTTGTAGAGCCTCCTGAGTATACAGAGGCTTAGAAGAATGTCCTCATCAGATCAGGCCTAATTTAGCATTGCCTGAAATAGTCCTAGGCTCTGCCCTTGGTAAGCCCCATGGTGTGACGAGGCTCCTCCACCCTCATCACTGCTCTGGGGAATAATTGTTTGGGTCTCAAGTGTCTGCTCCTTACTGCTGCGCCTTGTTCTTTCATCTCTGTACTCCCTATTCTTCCAGGACTGCACTTGGAATGCATTTGATGGCTGAAATCTGTGTTTTGAATGAATGAATGACCAAATTCTTTAGTAAGAAATAACGGGCAGTAAGCACAGTGTCAACTAGGCAGACGTAGGTTCAAATTCTGGTTGTTACCGCTTACAAATGCTGGTTGTGTAACCTTAGGCAAGTTAATTACGTTCCCTGGACTTTGGTTTTCCAATCTGTATTAATGACAGCAGACTCAGAGTGTTGTGAGGATTAAGTGGAAGAGTGTTTGTGATATGTTTGATACAGTGTCTGGTGCATAAATAGTATTCAGTAGATGGTAGATATTGCTGGATAATAAGGCACTTTCACCTCCCAGCGTATTTGCAATTTAACAGAGTAACTTAGGGGAAAATAGTCCTGCTGTTGGAGTTGAAGGCAGTAAGATAAGAAGACAAGGCAATGGGTTGAAGGAGAGTTGGATTGCAGAGGTCAAATAGGGTCAAGGCAAGCAGTTTGGGAACAAGTCTAAGAGTTTGGAGACCTGCCATGTAGCATTGGATGGATCTGAACTTGGAATAAGCTACACAGACTCAAGGAGGATGACTCTGGCCTGGTCCTTTAAGCTAAGGAGGCCTTGGATTCTTCACCTAAAAATGAAGGTGTTAGACTACTAGGTGGTCTCTAACATTCCGTGGTTCTAGGACAAACTGAAATCGAGATAGATTTTAAAGGGCATGTAAATAAATCCAGATGATCAATGGCAGGACTAGAGTTGGAGTCCTGAACAGTGCTGGAGGCTAAGGGCGTTTAATTCCTCATGCATTCTTCATGTAATTAACTTTAGTGTTTGAGAGAAGATGAAGAATGAGGGAGGAATATTTTTCTCTTAACTGACTTGCTGCTTTTGAAGACACGCATTACTATGAGATTGATGGGAAACGTATTGCCTCTGTCCTCGTAGTGCTCAGGCTCAGAAATTCACTAGAATTCTGTCTTGAGAAAGACAATGCTCCATGCTTCGTGTACTGTCACACACAGGAAGTAATATTATCATTAAAAAAGTTATCATCTTGAATTTTTGATGGTGCTCTGCTTGTTTGCAATTTTATTATTCATAGGTGTTAGCTCTGTAATTACAAATCGTGTTGTTAGGATTTTGGAGCAGATTCTGACATCAAATTTGTTTTGTCAGTAGATGGGATGAGCATGTCAAGGAAATAGAGGATGATGACAATGGATAAAATCCCATTTGGTTTCTACAGCTAATAATCTTGTTCAGAGTACAAGATTATTTGAATACTATCATATGATTTCCACATTAAAAGCACATTCCAGTCCATTCAAAATTTAATGGCAGAGGCATACAGTTCTACTTTACAGAGCAGAGGCATACAGTTCTACTAATCCACCAGTGTCACAAATCTAATGATTTAGCAGCTCAAGGAAAACAGAGATTGTTGTAAAACCTCACATCTGAATGTGTTATTGCCTCTAACAATGATTATTTGTCATTTATCTGACACTAAAGGTGTAAACTCCACATTACAGTAGTCAAAGGTTTTGCATAAAACAAAACAAAGCCTTTCTTCATGGCTTACACTCTGAAGGTGTGCAAGGAACTCATGAGAATGTGTTAAAAAAATCAATGAGAGGTGTGGGACTAATATACCTGGAGCCAGCCTTGGAAAGCACACATTTTTATAAAGGAAAACCATGAATCTATATGTTCAAACTATGGAAACTTTTCTATGATGAAGTATGTTTAAGAAAAATCTGGAATCTTCTTTGGCCATCAATCATTCATGATACAAAATGATCCTTGACCTCTATACATTCCTATATCTTTCCTTCCAGCATTTAGAAAGCTTTGGAAGAATAATGGAAGGCACACATTTTAATCTCTGATTTATCTATGGAAACATTAGGCTTTCAGGCATATTTCTCAATAAGTTAGTGATAGTTTCCTGAAATCTTACTTTTAGCACTGTAGGTTTAAAAATACTGCTTATTTTATATGTAATAGAACTTGTTCAGGAAGTCAAACAGAAATGAGACTTGGTCAGGAAGAGTTCACGCTGTTTACATGGTCTCTCCTCTAGGCACCAAAATTTTCAGCGCAATTGTAAATTGGATCTGACCAGTCTTAGCAACAGCAGTAGAAATGGCAGCCGTATTTCTGGAATTCCTCTCTTACATGGAGTAGTTCTTTTAACGTGGAATTCTAGAAGACCACCAGACCTCTGTGTCACATGATACACCCGTGTGACAAACCTACACATGGACTCCCTGAATTGAAAATAAAAGTTGAAATTATAAAAAAGAAAATAAAAGATCATCAATGTTTATTTGAGAATGGCTGCATCTACACCAAGGAAAGAATGGTATCATTTACATAACACTAAGCTGCAACAAATTATACTGATCAAAGCATAGCCCCAGAGTCTAAAACTAGTATCTCCTATCTATCTGCTAGCCTAAGATATTTATAATATAATATAATAATATAATATAATATAATTAATCTTCCTAAGGGAAACATCCTGGTCCTGTTTGGATCCTTTCCTTCTGTTGGGATCTTGGGTCTGTGTTGTCAGTTTTTGGGCCCCATGCTGGCCTGTGTTGCACATGTCCAAGGCCGATGTACCATGTGCAGACTGGTCAGTCTTCAGCCTATACCTTTTTAATAATTATATTAAAGGCCTGGGGTCATGATCAGCTATCTTTCTGTAACATTAGCTATGTCCCTATTTTTACTAGTTACTGCATTAATATATGTAGTGCTGGAACTTTAGATACAGGTGATTCAAATTCTGCAAATATATCTGCCTTTTGTGGCTGTCTGAGGATGGGAGAAAGCAACCTCCCCACTGACACCTATCTCATACTGGCTTGTCTATTGTGCTGGAATCATTGACTCTATATGTCTTGATATCAAACATCCATAATATACGTATTTGCTTTTTTTTGAGATGGAGTCTCACTCTGTTGCCCAGGCTGGAGTACAGTGGCATGATCTCTGCTCACTGCAACCTCTGCCTCCTGGGTTCAAGTGATTCTTGTGCTTCAGCTTCCCAAGTAGCTGGAATTATAGGTGCCCACCACCACACCTGACTAATTTTTGTATTTTTAGTAGAGATGGGGTTTCACCATGTTGGCCAGGCTGGTCTTGAACTCTTGACCTCAGGTGATCCACCTGCCTCGGCCTCCCAAAGTGTTGGGATTATAAGTGTGAGCCACAGCACCCAGCCTACATTGTTTGCTTTTTGATTTTTTCCAGTAAAGCAGTGTCGTAGCAGAAAGTCCATCAATCCTGTGTGTTACTCACTGCAATAGATAGCGAATAAGTCTCATGAGAGCTGATGGATTTATTAGGGGTTTCTGTTTTTGCTTCTTCTTCATTTTTCTCTTGCCACTGCCATGTAAGAAGTGCCTTTTGCCTCCTGCCATGATTCTGAGGCCTCCCCAGCCATGTGGAACTGTACATCCAATTAAATCGCTTTTTCTTCCCAGTCTTGGGTATGTCTTTATCAGCAGCGTGAAAACGGACTAATACATCAGAAAAGCCAGTGGCAGAGTTCTAGCCCAAACCTGAAGGCTAGAGAACCAGGGGAGCCAATGGTGTAAATCTCCATCTGAACCAGAAGGCCTAACAATTGGGAGTACCGATGTCTGAGGACAGGAGGAGATGGATGTCCCAGCTCAAGCAGAGAGTAAGTTCGTCTTTCCTCTGCTTTTTTGTTCTATCCAGGCCTTGAATGGATTGGATAATACCCACCTGAGTTAGTGAGGGAGATCTTCTTCACTCAGTTACTGGTTAAAATGTTAATCTCTTCTGGGAAAGCTCTCACCGATATACCCCGAAATAATGTTTTACCAGCTGTCTGGGCATTTCTTAGTGCAATTAAGTTGATGCATAAAATTAGCCATCATAGCCATCTATTATTAAACAAACAAACAAAAAAGGGATTACACTGTGTATTTGTGGCCAAATGATAGATTTTTGCAGGTCAGTGCCTTTCTTCTGGCTTCCAGAAATAACATGTTTGAATCTGCTTTTGGCTAGTGGTCTTGGAAACAAGATAGGATAATGTCTGAACCCAATTATGTTGTTCAGACGAACAAGGTTAATCCTAAATTGTTAGAAGGGCTACTGAAGTATGTCCATCAAAGATCTGGTTGCAAGGAAGGACTTAGATTAATCCCACAGATCACTCTAAGGATCATTTGCATAGGGCAAGAATATTGAAAATCTCCTTTCACCCCCACTGGCTCTCAGGGAAAGGTTTCTGGTTCACTTTGAAATGTACATATTTAAACATTCCGTTTCAGACTTGCAGTCGTGATGAACTGTGATCTCCCATCAGCTAGTCTTTTGAACTTGAGAGTACTGCCTGCTTTTTTTTTTTTCTTTTGCTTATTAGACCCTTTTCATGGTTGAACTAATACACAGAAATTAAATAGCAAACAAACAACCAAAGAGAAGGAGAGAAGAAGTAATAAAGAAGATGGTACCTGTTCAGTTATGGTAAGCAGATTGTTATTAATCTAAAACATCACAAGCTCCCGATGGCAAGGAGAATTTTTGCAGCACTCTGTGTTTAACTCTTTTTTAATGACAATTTAAAGAGAAATTGGCATGAAGATAAAGGCAGAGTTTGAAGCACAACTGTCATTGATTGAAGCTTCTGCAGCCACCTTAGCGACAATGAAGATGATGCACAGACAGCTTTGCTTCAAAAGCACAGTAGGGCTGAGTGTGGTGGCTCATGCCTGTAATTCCAGCACTTTGGGAGGCCAAGGTGGAAGGATTGTGTGAGCCCAGGAATTTGAGACCACCCTGGGCAATATAGCAAAACCCCATTGCTTCAAAAAAATTAAAAAGCAAACAAAAACAGGCACCATGGTTTAGACTTCACTTATGTTTATGGGAGTAAATCCTACGTGAATTTATACCTCTTGAATTCTACACATAATAATACCTGAGAGGTAGACTTTAGATTTTGTGTTGAAAATCAAAGCAGAAGCTAGAACATGAAGAAAAAACCCTGGCATTTATTTTTCAGGGATCTTGACACACAGGATTATGAGTAGACATGAAAATATCGACCCAGCTGTAGACAGCAACTGTCAGCAGCTGAGAAATAACCTGGCGGAAGAAGTTTCATCAGTGACTTGTGTGGAGTGACACAGTCAGATTCCCAGTCTCTATTTTGGGATAATGAAAACGGACACGTGTACCTTCGGGTTCCCTAAAATATAAGTGGAAGATGAACATTTGCATCTTCCCCACCCATACCCCAATCCCAGCTCCCCCAGTCCAATATGCAAACTGTTGAACTCCCACAGCAGGAGCCCGGGACAGCACTTGAGAGCTGCTAGCCGACTGGTTAAGAGCAAGAATTCTGGAGTAAAAGGATCTAACTGGGTTTGAATCCTGGCTCAACCACCTGTCAGCTCTGGCAAAGATATTTAACCTTTTCTGGTACCTTATTTTCCTCATTTTAAAAATAGGCTTAAAAAAAAAATCCCAAAACTAGCTCATAGGGTTGTTGTCAGGGTTAAATGAGTGAAAATACAAAATAAAGTGCTTAGGACAGTGTGTGGTGTACCTTAAATGCTACATTAAGTGCATTGCTGGTATTGGGAGACTGTAATCCAAGTTTTGTGCTAGAATGCCCCAGAGAGAAAAGGGACCAGTTGGGCACTTTTGGTTGCAATGAGCAAAAACCCGAACCCAGATTTGCCTACAAAATAGAGAGAATGTATTAGCTCATGTATTTGAAAAGTTGGAAGGGAGAGTGGGTTTGGGATAAGACTTGATCCACTGCATCAATGAATGAATCAGGCTTTTTTGTTGTTGATGTTTTCACTCTATCTTCCATCCATTGTGATGCCAGGTTCATCCCAAGGCTGGCTTCCCTCTGGATCCCAGGGTGGCTGTTAGTAGCCACTAGGATGCTATGCTTCCTCTTTCACATCTGGTGAGATGTTATCTTTGTCTTAGCAGTTCTGGGAAAAAATGCTAAGAGTGTCAAAGAGACATTGCAATAGTTGAGATTGAACTCTACTCCATTGAAGAAAGCAAGTGGGAGAATTTTTAAGCTGAGGGGCTCTGGGGAAGGAGGAAGGGTGGAATGGGGGCTGGGAAGACAACAGTGTCTGTTACGGAAGACTTTTGTGTGTGACCTTTGGTAGCACTCACTGAGGATTTTGACTTAGTTCTGAGAGAGAAGGAAGGATCATGACAGTGATGGCGTAAGCAAATTCCTAAAAATATTTTCTCTTGTCCAAATCCACTAAAACCAAGGCTTCACTTTAGGCGAGCTTCACATCTGCAGAGTAACTTATGGAGCAGGTTACCCTGCTGGGAAAATGTTGACTTGCCTCCTTTATTCTTGGAATGTTCTTTGAATGTCAACTAAAAGATCACATAACAGAGGTAGGAAACTGGATGGAAAGATCTGGAAGTGAAGCTCTCAGCAAAGAACCTGGGAGAGACTTGAGAAACAGGATTATGAGCAGTAAGAGACCCAGGTTGGAATCTCAGCTCTTTCATGTAGCAGCAGGTTTCTGGACAAGTCACTAACTCACTCTGAGCCTCATTTCCTCATTTGTAAAGTGGGACTAGTAACTGTATCTCCTCAAAAGGATTGTTATAAAGATTAATTGAGATAATGTATGAATACTTGGTTGCACAGAAAAGTTGCTTAAACATCCGAACTATTCTTATTACTATTGTTGTTACTGTTATTCTACAGGCAGCAAATATAATAGAGGCCTTGAGATCTGAAAGGGGAAGAAGATGTTCTGACCTTCCCAAGATGGTGAATAAGACAGGATACAGTGAGCCTGGGGTTAGGACTCAGAGATTATTTAGAATTTCCATATTTTCCTCTACTGAATTAGAATTTGTTATATTGTATTTTATGAGACAAATCTCTTCCCCCCCCCCCAATATTCTGGGTTGAGTAATTCCACTTAAGTAGGAATTATTTAGGAATCTATACTATGAAAATAATCATAGATTTGCACAGAGACTTAATAACAAGGATTTTCCATGGAGCATTTTGTTTGAAGGGAATGAAAGAAAATTGGAAATTGCTGAAAAACCCAACAGTCCAGGATTGATGGAATCAGACATTATTATAAGACATGCAGTTAGGTAATTAGGTGATGCAATATTTATTACCTAAAAAACAAACACAGAGGTAGAACTGGCTCCAGATGTGGAATTTCAAAGTCTAGCTCAGTTTCTTGGTGCTTCTTGTTTGGACCTTGATGTGTTGGCTTTATTCATAGGCTGGTAGCAAGATGGCCGCAGCATTTCCAGCATCATGTCAAGACAAAACAACCTCCAGGAAAAAAGAGCCGCTCCTCCTTCTTAGAAGCTCCAACTGCTCCTCCTTTCCTGTGAATAATAGATGAAGTAAAAAAAAAAAAGCAGATTATGAAACTATAGGGCAAATTTCCCCCCTTTTTTCCCAAGAAATATTTGCCAATTTTGTTTGTTTTGCCTCCAGATGAACTTTAGAATTAGCTTATCAATTTTTACAAAATATCCCATTAAGCTTTGATTGGGTTATTTGGGATTTATCAGTTCATCTGGGGAGAAATGGACCCAACAGTTATTCTAATTGAGAATTAGAATTAGAAATAGACCCAACAGTTATTCTAATTGAGAATTAGTGGTAGCATTGTTTATACTATTGGAAAATAGGAAATAACTTCTTATCAATAGGAAATGGATGAATAAAACATAATATAGCCATACAACAGAATATCATACAGCAGTTAAAAAGAATAAGCTGGCATCATAGGGTAGTACTAAAAGGTTTGATACCATTGATGTAAATTATAAAAAAAAAAAAGAACACACAGTACAATATATTGTTCATAAGTACATGCATATGTATGCAAAAACCATAAAAAGTCATTGGAAAGATTCATCAAATTTATGATAATGACTGCCTCTAGGGAGCATGGAAGAAGAATGAGGAAAAGGAGACCTTAACTGTATCTACAGTGTTTTATTTCTTTCATTTTAAAAATATTTGGAACATGGTATGCTGTGGGGGCAGAGAACAGGATGTTGGGGCAACAGCAGTGAGGGGGGAGAGTTTTACTTTAAATCCCTTCATACATTTTGTAATCTGAATCATGTGAATTGTCTCACTGACTCAACATAAACAAAACCATAAAAAGACTCTAAAATGCAACAATAATCTATCCTCAGTTGTATTTTTATTCTCCATATTTTTTATATTAAAAAAAAGAAAAAGCTAGGTCAGGTGTGGTGGCTCACACCTGTAATCCCAGCACTTTGGGAGGCTGAGGCAGGCGAATCACTTGAGGTCAGGAGTTTGAGACCAGCCTGGCCAACATAGTGAAACCTCGTCTCTAGTAATAATACAAACATTAGCTGGGCATGATGGCACATGACTCTAGTCCCAGCTACTTGGGAGGTTGTAGTTCCAGCTACTTGGGAGGTTGAGGCAGAAGAATGGCTTGAACCCAGGAGGCACAGGTTGCAGTGAGCCAAGATCATACCATTGCACTCTAGCCTGGGCAAGAGAGCGAGACTCCATCTTAAAAAGAAAAAGAGAAAAAACTAGTAATATGCACCCAGGTAGTGATGCAGGTGGTGCCACTGGTGGCAGCTGGAGGTAGCTGAAGAAAAGGTGGAGGTGTCCAGGGTTGGTGGAGGTTGTCCGTGCTACATCTCCAGTGTGATATGTGCTCTTATTACTCTCTGTGTGAGTTTTGCACATGAATGTGTCCAATGTCAGATTCTGATAAGAGAAATCAAACAAATATAATTAAGGATAAATGCATAAGTCAAATACTGGTGGACAGGAATGGAATGAGTTGCTCTTAACCTTTTTCTTCATGCCAGCTCCTCCACAGGCTTGTCTACCAGTTTCCCTCAACCTAGACTGGTTTCCCATTGTTCTCAATCCAGACTTTTGTGCAAGAGTTTGGAACTTGAGAAGAATGGACATGCCTCAGAAGAATGTTTTGCACTCTGCAGTGTTCCTTGAGTAGTGATGCATTGTGCTCTGATCTCCTGAGTTTCCTCCCCATACACCATCAACATCTCATTTTTCCAAGACCACTTCCATACTAAATGATGGGATGGAAGCCAGGTTTTTGTTTACCTGCCCTTTTTTCTCTTAGCTTCCCACCCCATCCTCTTCCAAGAAAGGACCAGACACACTAGGTGGTTTCTCAGGAGAAAACAAGCTAGACGCCTAGAAGAACGTCCATTTCCCTGAGGTCAAGTGGCAGACAGGAGTGACAACAGCTTGTTCCTAGAGGCCTGTGAAGAAAGAGGCCATTGGGGCACCAGGCTGGTAGGGATGGGAGGTATAAATGAAAGAGAGAGAGAGGGATCTTTTGGGGAAGGAGAAAGAGCCAGTCCTGGGAGTTTTAGCAAACTACTGTGGATACTCTTTAATATTTGAAAGAGACAAGAAAGAAGATTAGAAACTCCTGGGCTCTGCTTCTTTAAACACAAGACTGCTCTGAAGCTGTAGTATAGAGACTTTATATGCATTATGATTAAAATGGGCTGACTGTACAGGGCATGCAGTGGTCCTGGGGCTTTCTGTGGGATTCATTTAATGGCAAACATAATTCCACAGCTCTGGAACTCAGAGGACCCTGTGCCAGCGTTTCAGCTCTATGTCTGTGTAGGTCCGCCATGTGAGCTACTGCCTCTTCCTTTCTTCAGAAGATGCCATTCGAAGAAAACCATGGGAGCAGAAAATAGGAAAGCAGAAAAACAGATGAAGCAAGTAGCTATGTCCTTTGTGCATGGAGACAGCAGATCTATTAGTAAACAGGATGAAGAGAAAAGGTGAGAAGAAAAGCCACATGGCTGATGTGAAAAGGAAGAAAGTGGGGCTCTCAGCTCTTCCCTCCTTGTTTTTGCCCCTTTCCCAGTACCAAGCGATGTATTTTTTGGGGCAACATTCATCCCACCATAATTTAGAAGGATGCTCTTGCCATGTTTGAAGACCACTTGAAAAAATAATTGTTGTTATTCTGCTATACTTACTAAGAATGACAAAACTATTTACATGCTGGGGATAGCATGCTAGAAAAATTGCTAAACAAATAGTATTTTTTTCCTTCCATAAAATCAGAGTTGCAAAGAGCAATATATTAGGCATTTTCTTTGCCGAAGAACTTTAGCTATGATTTTCTGCTTCTTTAAAATTCATATTAATGATCGTAGATCCCAGGTTTCTAAGGGAAAGACTCTTTGCAACATCTTCTATATATACTCTGGGTGTTTCTGTGTTGAATTTACTTAAGATTTAGGCTCTACAGTTTGATCTCAATCATGTAAAAATATATAGCAAGAAGGCTCCTGGGACAAACACTGAAATGTTTATTATTAATTTTCTCTGGGCATTGACATTCTGGATGATTTTATTTTTTCATACTTCTTTCTATTTTCCATATATTTTACAATCTGTATTCATAGCTTCAAAAATAAAATAGTTGCTGTGAATAATCACTCTATGGAAGTATTTTATATGTCATATGATCACAAGGATATAAAAAATTTATGAAGCAAAGAGACTGCAAGTAGAAAATACCAAAATATTAACATTCTTATGGAGTTAGAATTCTTCTTTATTTTATAATTATTCTAAATGAACATGAACTACTTTCATAATAGAAAAAAATTATTTTAGGAAGGAATTTATTAAACTTGAACCAAAGAAATGGCAAAAGGGTCAAGCCACTTAGCATTTTCTGTCTCACAGTGGCATTCTAGAATTTTTTTGAAAGGACATGTTTTCCCCTGATATCAATCTCAGGAGGTTGTAGGACATACCCTACATACCTCTAGCTTCCTTTAATAACTGATTTGAATGTATTATCCTCATATATTTAGAAATTCTCTTCAATCTCACTGTGATTCAACTTAAAGCCAAAAATGCACTTGTGCCTGACTTTTAATAAGTCTTATGGAAGGTGTAGCTGAATTAATGTCTAATTCCCTGTTACTGGGGAAGTCCAGCAGGAATACTGGTCGTGTGCCTATACCCTGGGAGAGAGCCACGAGAGCTAGTCTTGACTGGATTGGGGAGGGGTCAGTGTTCTCAGGGGTCTGGAGGCTGACCATGATTAGAGGAAGGGCAGAGTGAAACTGCAGACTGTATCTGAGAAGGAAGCCAAGTTTAATATCTGAAAAACGGTGTTAATGTCAGCTCCAAGGGAGAGGCAGAAATCAGAAAAGATGGTAAGAAGGAAGAGATAAATTAGAATCTGGGGTGACAAAAATAATGCAGAAATTTAGTCAGGTAGACCTTGGCTGAAATTCCAGTTTGGCCACTTACTTAGCTTGGGCAGGTCACTTAACCTCTTTGATCCTCTGTTTCTTCATCTTTAAAATAGGTGTGACCCAGATATTATCTGAGGTCAACTTCTTTTTTGACCTTAACTAAGACTGGCTTCTGGGTGAAGTCTGTGCCCTCTTCTACCAGTCAGGAGTAGGACTGATTGTGATTAATAGAGACTCAAAAATATTAGCTTGAAAAAGAGTTTTATTCTCTTCTCCAGCAAAGTCTGGCAATGGGCAGTCCAGGGCTTGCATGGTGGCTGCCACCGTCTGGGAGTTAGGCTGCTCCCAGCTTTTCTTCCATCATCTCTAGAGTGAGGCTCCTGACCTCACCATTGCAAATGGAGCCTCAGCCATCACCCCATGCTTCAAGCAGCAGAAAGAAAGAGAAGAGGAAGGTGAAAAGAGGAGAAGGGTGTACCCTATCTATCTTTTATAGAAGTGGCCTATAAACAAGGCAGTCCCATCCATGAGAGGCCTGGCTGTTAAAGAGATTCCTTTATTGATCTGCAGTGGAATAAAAATATCCATCTTAGAGTGTGATGGTAGTATATAGGTCTGGCACAAAAGCCATTAGCAGGTAATCAAGATTTTAAAAAGAGTAGTAAGCGTATTATCACTAAACTTACATTAATACAGTAATGAGAAACTGTAACTCATTTTTGTGAAATTCAAAACAGGCTGAGAGTCATCACTGAATTGCCATGGATGCGCTCTGTTGGGTGCTGGTTGGGTGATATGACAGGTGCGTTAGCAAGATCAAAAGTGCAAGGTCACACCTGGAAAATGTGACTGTTCGAAACTCCCTGTTCTTAGTCTTATTTCATCCTTTAAATGACTCTAAAATGTCATTCTTATGTGAATTTCTTTTATATACAAATAATAATTGCTGAGAACTACTGAGGGCTAAGTCCAGGATGGTGACAAAACTAAGCATGTTGTCTCACTGAATTCTCAAATTCTTATGGGCTTAGCATAGCGAGGCTGTTGAAGACCAGAATATGTCACTTCAAAATATGAAGAATTATTGCACCGAAGACAAGAAGAAGCAGATGCAGGAACACCTTCTACTTTCCCTTTACTTGCCTAAAAGCAGGACTTAGATTTACAAAGACGAAAGGTATTTCGCCCCCCTCTCTACCAGGAAGAACAAAGCTTAACCACTGAAGACAGCTTTAGGCCCTCATCAGCCTAAAGAGGGCACCAGAGGAATCTATTTCAACAAGCTTTATTAACTAACCTTTATCTGCCTGTTATTTGCTTTCCCCCAAGTTGTTGCCTCCAGAGACTCAAGGTCCTTTTCCTTTGTTTTGTCCCTTCTCTAAAACTTTACTGTTCTTTGCTGAAGATACTGTATCAGCTGGAATTCAAAACCAACACCTCTTTGAGAACTACTCATTTTCTGGTATCTCCTATGTCTATATGAACTATACCAGTTAACTTGTTTTTCTCTTCCTGATCTGTCTTTGGTATTTTGGGTCCATTCAAAGTAACCCATGGGGGTTATTATTTTTCCCCTACAGTCTGTTCATGTTCCATGCATGGAATTGAGTGTTAGAGAGAGGAAGTCAATTTTTTTTAAGATCACACAACTAGTAGGACTTAGAGATCAAAACCAAATGTTTACGCCTTTAGCGTGAAGATGACGCTGTATGTCCCCTAAGAATCCTTGTCATTGTTCTCAATAAGGATTATATCTGTGTGGATCCAAGAACACCCCTCAATACCGGTGTTCCCAAATGTGAACGTGAGCTTAGCTTTGTAAAGTTTAGCCTCTCCCAAGCATCGGATGCATTGAGCCTCACAGACAGGTTCTTGCTGCAGATACCTAGTTCAACAATGGCTTTTACACTTTGCCCATTAGTTCCAGTTTCACTTTTGACTGGTTTGAAAAACTCTTCTGCTGCTATCTATTTCATATATACATTGTTTCTTTCTAGCTTGTCAGTTAGGTCTGGCATATTCTATGCATTTAACACAATTTCCCCCTAATGCCTCAACTTACATTTTTCAAAGGACATTTGGGAGATGGAAATCTCTTCAGTGTATTTTTCTGTAAGGACAATTCTTTACAATTTCCTCTTTATTTTTCAAGGTCTTTTTCTTCCTGTTAATAAATCACTGATTCCTTAGCTGATGTCATTTCTTCACTAAATATAAAACCAACAAAAAAACAAAAAACAGCAACAAAAAACCATGAAAATGTGACTAGCAAACAAACGTAATATAAAACTAGCAAATAAACATGCAAACATATTCAATCTAGCTTGTAATCAGATAAATGCTAGTTTTAAAAGTATAAGGAGATACTTTACTTGTTTATTGTGTCAATAAAAAGTATTTATAATTGATAATATCAAATATTTATAAAATTGTGGTGAAATTGGTATTCTTTACTCCAGTGAAAATGATTTAGCTTCTAGAAAACAACATCTCACTATGCAAACAGTGCCACAGAAATGTTCGTGAGTGTTGATCTAATAGTCCCGTAGCTAGCAATGTTTCACAAGTAACTAATATGAAAGGGAAAACTCATATACACAGACATGTTCCTTTTAGTATTATTTATTTTAAAAAGCCAAAAACTGAATATCTGCTTGTAAGGGAATGTCTAAATAAACGTGATGTCTTTAATTCTAGATTATTATACAGTCATTACATATATGTGGTTATGTGCTTATGATTAAATATTTAAAGAAACTAGTATGTAGGCATACCATAATTGTAATGATATGTAAAAGTCAGAATAAATTTTTAAAGAAATTGATTTAGAAAATACTCATTACAAAGGCTTAGCACAAGTATATTTCCATTAGTAGCTTTCCATGGGTGCTAAATGAAGTAATTTTGTGAAGTATAGCTTGTTGTTTTTGTTGATTATGACCCTTCTTTAGGCATTAGTATCACTCCTTGGAATTAGAGGTAAAGAATTGGAACTGATCTGCACAGAAATATGGCCATCGTCTAGAAGACACCAAATCTGAGGGACACTAAATATGTGGCTGTGGTAGATCTTAGACCCCATCCAAGTTCTAAATTTTCACTGTCATCCAAAGTTTGCACGGGTGATACATTGTTGTATTGAAGGAATGTGATGCTTTTGCTAGACCAAAGCTTCAGAGTCAGGCAGCAGGAGTACACAATCTTCAGAGCTTAGTGTGACTTTCATGGAATAACCATGTAGAATTGGCTTAAAGGAGAGAATCTTCTTGCTCAAAGTCTTGTCAAACACACATCATCCCTTTGTGTCTCGACAACTAGCAGAGCCACCTATTGAGGCTCTTGGCTTTTACACTTCTAGATGATACTATCAAATTCTAATTTTCCTAATTCGAAAATTTTTCTGCCATTGTCTCCCACTCTAGAATTTATTTCAAAGTGTCGACCTAAAGAAAGAGGCTCAGGCACAAAATATTAAAGAGTTTACTTGAGCCAGAATGAGGACAGCCACCCAGGAAACACTTCCAACTTGCCTTGGTAAATGCTCCATCAGCTTTTGTTACAAGCAGGGTTTATTTTTATTTTATTATTTAAAATATTTATTTATTTATTTACTTTAAGTTCTGGGGTACATGTACAGATCGTGCAGGTTTGTTACATAGCTATACACGTGCCATGGTGGTGATTTGCTGCATCCATCACCCCGTCATCTACATTAGGTATTTCTCCAGGGTTTTAAAGGCAAAAGGGAGCAAGGAGTGGGCAGAGACAAAGTAGTCTGACAGGCATTCCCATTGGTTTACAGAAATAACACTAACTAGTGATTGGCTATACATTGTTGAACTATAGCGTATGAGTTATGGTGTCCATTGCATGGGATTGCTGGATTAATTTGTGGCTACTTGGTGTCAGTCTGTCTAGAGCCCACATAGCAAGGAGCTTCAGGAGGTGATTACTTAGCTCAGGGAAGTGAGATGTGCCTGAAGTCACATTTCAGTTCCTCCATGGGCCTGATCATTTAAGAGGGGTCTCACATTCCTCAGAAAAAGCATTTCTTTTTTTTTTTTTTTCGCAAGAGGAAACATAGAGGTACTTGAATGGCAATTTGATTGGCACACATTCTGATACTATAATTGGCCTAAATCAAATAAAATATACAGAAGGCTGGGCGTGGTGGCTCACGCCTGTAATCCCAGCACTTTGGGAGGCTGAGGCGGGTGGATCACGAGGTCAAGAGATTGAGACCATCCTTGCCGACATGGTGAAACCCCGTCTCTACTGAAAAGTACAAAAAATTAGCTGGGCGTGGTGGTGCGTGCCTGTAGTCCCATCTACTCAGGAGGCTGAGGCAGGAGAATTTCTTGAAACCAGAAAACAGAAGTTGCAGTGAGCCAGGATCCCACCACTGCACTCTAGCCCGGCGATAGAGCGAGAGACTCTGTCTCAAAAAAAAAAAAAAAAATATATATATATATATATATATATATATACACACACAAAAGGCGTGTGGCCAGGGGTATTTTAAAAATGATTCAAATTGATACCAAACATTTATTTTCCATTTAAGTTTCGAATTGCAAAAGTGTGATAGGGAACCTATCCATTTAGGGGAAAAAACTTTTGAGACATCTTGTAAAATATATGCATTGAAGAAAAAAATTGAATATGCTAAAACAATCGAGTTATAGTTGTGAGTTTGAAACATTTTATTTTAATTTTTAAAACTTTCTGAACTAATATATTTCTGTTTTGTTTTGTTTTTTTTGACAGTATCACTCTGTCACCCAGGCTGGAGTACAGAGGCGCGATCTCAGCTCATTGCAACCCCCACCTCCTGGGTTCAAGGGATTCTCGTACCTCAGCCTCCCAAGTACGTGGGATTACAGGATTACAGGTGCATCCACCACTCCTGGCTAATTTTTTTGTATTTTTATAGAGGGGTTTTGCCATGTTGGCCATACTGGTCTTGAACTCCTGGCCTCAAGTGGTCCACTGGCCTCAGCCTCCCAAAGTTCTGGGATTACAGGTATAAGCCACTATGCCTAGCCTGAACTATGTATTATTTCTACTGAATAAAAATGAAAATAATTCAGGTTGATCCTTAAGAAAGCCAAATACCTTCTATTTGTATTATCCTCAGTAATAAAAAATCTATAAAAATGTATAGCACCTTTGAAAAAAATCAAAGATTTTTCAAAGTATGAAGATTTTTTATTACTGAGGATAATACAAAATTGGTGCTATACATTTAAAAAGCCAAGCTTAAAAGCATTTCTCAAAACTATTTTGGAAGAAGACAGTATCAAAAGAGTAAATGTATAGGCTTTAATGGGGACAAATTCATGGATTTAACCACATTCTATGCATTTGTTTCAAAAGCAATTATATTTTTTATAGGCTCCTCTTACGCACTGAATTATCTAATTTTCTTTTAAAAGAACAAGTGTTTTGGTTAACTACTGTTAGAACAATGCTGCATGAGATCTTAGCAATATACACCAGTAACATCTAATTAGCTGATGGATGTGTAGGTTGGGTTGGCTCATCTGGGCCAGGCTCATCTGGATATCTCTGCTTCAAGTTGCAGCAACTGGTGTGGCTCTGCTTCTGTAGGTCTAGGCTAAATCAGCTCCACAGACCTCTCATTATCCCTGCTGCAGCCATCTAGTGGGACAAGTTCTTCTCGTGGTGATACAATAGAGCAAGAAGACAGACAGACACATTCAAATTTAGACTTTGAACTGTTGGTGCTTTCCTCCTGCCACTGATGAAAGCAAGCCACATTGTAGAGTCCAACATTAAAGCCAGGAAATACATGATGAGGTCATGGCAAAGAAGGGGTAAAGAACTGGAACTGATGATTCAATCCACCTCAAGAGGGTGAAAAGATGTCATAAAGCTAGAAAATGGTCCAATGGCAAATTGGGTACCCAAATTGGAGAGGGTGATTGTGACATTGTGATTTAATAAGAAATATGTATCTATTTGGTCTCTGCCCCTGGTTCCTGGTACACAGCTTCCAAAACCCTTGAAGTCTCTGCAGTGATGAGTGTCTTTTGTATACAAATGAGGTGACTGGTGGCTGGGGTTCCCTGGATAGCTTCAGGATGGGGCAGGTCACCAGAAAGACATGGCACGATTAGGGGGTTGGAAGCTTCAACCCATCCCTCTCCACTCCCTGGAATAAGAAAGGGGCTGAAGGCTGAGTTAATGCCAATGATAGAGTGAACCACACCTGTGTAATGAAGTCTTCATAAAACACAAAGGACAGGGTTCAGGGGGTTTTCAGGTTGCCGAACAGTTGGAGGTGTCTGGTGGGGGCTGTGCCCAGGGAGGCATGGAAGCTCCGTGCCCCTTTCCTCATACCTTTTCCTGTGTATCTCTTCCATCTGGCTGTTCATCTGTATTCTTCATAATATCCTTTGTAATAAATGGGGCTGAAAACATAAGTAAAGTGTTTCCCCGAGTCCTGTGAGCCTCTCTGGCAAATTAATTGAACATGAGGAAGGGGTTGTGGGAACCCAGGTTTACAGCTGGTTAGTCAGAAGCACAGGTCATAACTGGGGCTTGCAATTGGCAACTGAAGTGGGGTTTGGGGGGGAGTCTTGTGGGACTGTGGCCTTAAAATGCAGAGTCTGATACTATCTCCAGGTAGATAGCAGAAGAATTAAGCTATAGGATATCCAGTTGTTGTCTGCTGGAGAACTTCTTGGTTTGTAGTAAATCCAACACACACCTGGTCACAGAGCCTTCTGATATGGTTTGGCTCTGTGTACCCACCCAAATCTCATCTCCAATTTTCATCTCCACATGTCGAGGGAGGGAGGTGTTTGGATCATGGGGGTGGTTCCCCCATGCTGTTCTTGGGATAGTGAGTGAATTCTCACGAGATCTGATAGTTTTAAAAGTGACAGTTTTTTTCCCCCTGCACTCTCACACTCCCTTCTGTTGCCTTGTGAAGAAGGTGCCTGCTTCCCCTTCGCCTTCCGCTATGATTGTGTTTCCTGAGGCCCCCTAGCCATCCACGCTTCCTGTCAAGCCTGCGGAACTGTGAGTCGATTAAACTTCTTTTCCTTGTTAATTACCCAGTCTCAGGTAGTATTCTTCATAGCAGTGTGAGAACACACTTATACACCTTCTGTGCTGTATTGAGTGAGCACATGAGCATAGGAAAAACCAATCTCTCGCAGTGATAATTGGAGCAGTGGTCATTCTGCTGGCCTTTTCTTTTCCTCTCCTTGGTCAGCTTGAGAATTTACGGGCAGCAACTTACAGAAAATAGAGTGGTTGTCTTATACCGAGTCCTTCCATTTGACCAAAGCAGTACAAGTCTTTTGAATACTGTTCCAAGTAAAAGTTTTAGAAAAAGATATATAGATTTTCTTTTTCTAGTCCAAAGGAAGACCAGCCTGTGCCAGGCTAAGAGTGTTTGAAGGATCTTGGTTGCCCAAACAGAAACATACACCGTTGTCTGCTATCAGATCAATGCTAGTGAAGAGAAGAGTGTTTGTGCCCCACAGCAAGGGAATATGAACAAAAGAACTCTACTGGCTTTCTCCATCACCTAATTTGACATTGATTTCCAATTTTAAAAAAGGAGCGCAAGGTTAGTCCCTATGGAGTCAAATATGACAATAGAACAGCTACTACCTCAGCACAGATGGCAATTTTTCTTAGAGGACTTATGAAGAAAGAAGGGGATCTTTTCTCTCTAAATAAAAACTGCTCATTTAAGATCTTTTCTGTTTTTTCTTTTGAGACAGAGTTTTCACTCTTGTTGCCCAGGTTAGAGTGCAATGGTGCAATCTCGGCTCACCGCAACCTCTGCCTCCTCTGTTCAAGTGATTCTCCTGCCTCAGCCTCCCCAGTAGCTGGAGTTACAGGCATGCACCACCACACCCAGCTAATTTTGTATTTTTAGTGGAGACAGGGTTTCTCTACACTGGTCAGGCTGGTTTCTAACTCCCGACCTCAGGTGATCCGCTTGCCTTGGCCTCCCAAAGTGTTGGGATTACAGGCATGAGCCACCGTGCCTAGCCATTTAAGATCTTTTCTCCTCAAGAGCTTCTACTCTACTCAAGAAGCTGCTAGCATCTTGATTGTTGAAAATTCTAGATTAAAAGCAAATTAAATGAACACAAAAAGAAAGTAAACTTCTCTAGATGATAAGACAGTTGTACCTTAGCCAGATGTCATAAATCTTCTCACTCTAAGAGAATAAAATTTCAAGTTCTGGTCATGGTGCTGACTGACTCAGTGGCTTTGAGAAGTGTTTTAGAATCTTTTAGCCTCAGTTTACTTTTCTGTAAAGTGAGAGAGGCTAGCTGCAGATGTTACTACATGGTTGGCTTCCTTTGTGGGAGAGTGGGTGCTCATCATAGACCAGGGGCTGGTCTTCCATTTTGCAAGTAGAGAAATGTTGAAAACAAAAACAAACTAAAACAAACGCATGTAGTAGCGTGCTTTCGAAGGTGGTCTCTAGAGTCAGACTGTTTAATGGGAATACAGGCTCTATCACTAGTTAGTTGTGTGACCTTGGACCAGTTACACAAACTCTCTGTGCTTCCATTTACACGTGTATTATATGTATAAAAATACTACCTACCTTGTAGGGTTGTTACATAATGTATGCAAAATGGTTAACCCAAGGCTGGTTTATGACAGGTGCTCAAGAATTTTTTTTTTTTTTTTTTTTGAGATGGAGTCTTGCTCTGTCATCCAGGCTGGAGTGCAGTGGCACTATCTCAGCTCACTGCAACTTCCGCCTCCTGGGTTCAAGCAATTCTCCTGCCTCAGCCTCCCAAGTAGCTGGGATTATAGGTGTGTGCTACCATGCCTGGCTAATTTTTCATTTTTAGTAGAAACGGGGCTGTTGGCCAGGCTGGTCTCGAACTCCTAACCTTAAGCAATCCACCTTCCTGGGCCTGCCAAAGTGCTGGGATTACAGGTGTGAGCCACTATGCCCAGCCGATGCTCAGGGGACGTCAGGGCACATTCAACTACTTACCTGGCAGCTCCCTTCCTCTTTCTTAAAATCATGTTAATTTTGTTCATGTTTCCACCCCTCCTCCATGCAGCCCTTGAACCTCAAGAGAGGCTAATTGACCTTAGCTTAAGGGGGGGTCCTGATTAGTCAAACCCAGTCCTTCTCAAACTCTTGTGTCATCAGAATAATTTGAAGGGATTGTTACACACAAGTATGCGTGTGCGTGCACGTGCACGCACACACACAAACACACACACAAAGCCCTATTTTTTTTTTTCTGGACCACCCCTCTAGTGGGTGTGAGATGGGGTTGAGAATGTTTTCTAGTAAGTTCCCAGGTGATGCTGATGTTGCTGGTTTAGGAACCATGCAGAGAACCTCTGGTTTCAACCAGTCATGATGTCAGACTCCCCGCCTTGCATGGTTGGTCTAGTAAGACAGCAGAAGAAGCTTACCAGGGGCTTCTAGGGAAGGAGCTTTTAATCGTTAAGAGAGTGATGAGATTCAGGACATGCTATTCTGAAAAATGGCACCTTGGCATTTCAGAAAACAGCAAAAGCAGGAAGGTCTCTCTCTCTCTCTTACCGTCTCTCCCACTTCTTCCCTGAAGCAGGCCATAAAACCTAGCTGACCTTCCCCTGAAAGTAGGTCAGAAAATCCTCATTTCAGATAAAGGGCTTCTCTCCCTATACTCAAAGGAAAGAAATGTCATCCTCTCCAAAGACACAGAGACACCAAGAAGAATCTGAACAAATAGTTTTTACTGAGTTCCTCCAGTTTATTACCATGGGATCACACCCTTCTGTTCCCCAGTCACCCTTCTGCAGCCTAACTGTCCACAAAAATACAGTCTTCCCTGTTTCTTTGGGTCTTCACTTCTTCAGGCTCCTGTGTAGCCTAAAATTTATATTAAATAAATTTCTATGCTTTTCTATTGTTAATTTTTTTTATTTTTTGTTATAGGGGCCTTTAAACTGCCTTTGCAAAATTATGACAGTGAGAAATCTAATATAACTGACTATCTTGTTTCTAATTTCACAAGCTAACAGTTTTTGCTCATTCCTATATGCAGGCTAACCTAACTTTGGAAGAAATTTAGTTTATTAACTTTCGAGCAAGAATGATAATAGCCCCTGACAAAAAAAAGTCTGGAAGTGAGTGGATGTTGCTTCCATGGTTGTTTTTCTTTTTCTTTCTTTCTTTCTTTTTTTAAACTAAACATGTAGTATTGGTTTGTGTCTTTGAAGATTTATGTAAATGGCAAGCCTATATATACAGATCATCGTACAGAGCACCTTGTACTTTGTTTTTATCCATCGACATCTTCTCAGGTTTTAGTTTATTGTGGAGGGGCTTCAAGATGGCTGAGTAGAGGCATCTCTTACTCGCCTCTTCTACTAAGAAGAAACAAAACATTGAGCAGATAATCACACTTCAAATAGATCATCTAAGAGAGAACACTGGAATTCAACAGAGAAATGACAGGAAACACCTAAAGCAAGGAAGGAGAGGGAAGAGAGGAAGCCTGTTTGGCCAAGATCAGCTGGGAGCTGGGAGAGACTCCCCAGTGTGGGGACAAGGTAAATGAGAGATCCCCAGTGGTCCACATTCCCACCATGAACCCCTGCCCTCCTACCATGGGAGAGGCTGTCAACCCCAGTGGCCCCAAAAGTAACATGGTGGCTCCCTGGAAACTGTGGGAAGGCACTGCTCTAGAGACGGAGCTCATCCTGGGTCCCATGCATTGCTAAGCAGTGGTCCGATGGTGCCATGTTAAGAGCCCAGCCCCCACTGGACTGTGTTTTGCCTGGCAACCAGGATGAGGCAGTAATCTTGCACCACCCCACCCTCCCTGGTCCCCTCCAGAGGGGCAGCTGTGCATTCTTATATGCCCCAAGGCCAAATTCCACTGCCTATAGCTCCTGTGCCTGCAGACTGCAGGTGGTTGAGGCACAGGGGGAAGTCCTTGCTCCCTGGCTGCCTGCCTACAGCTGCTCCCAGGGAAGCAACCCATTCTCCCTAGTATCAGGGCCTCTGCTGCCTCCACCTGAGTATTTTGCTGGTTACGGCTCACCCTACCCTTGCATACCACAGCCAGTGTCTATATGAACCACCAGGGTACCCAGCCTGGCTCCACCTCCTCCAGTGTCTGGACACCAGAGCACAGTGTCCAGTGGCCTGGGGATTAGCCAGCCCTCTCCACCACTAATGGCACCTGAGCACTCCTCCTGGGGTCTGAGGTTGGGCCCACTCAACCTGCTGCTACCACCATAACTGCCACTGATCTGCATGTGCCACATGTGGGTCTGGGGACTGGCCCGCTTGACCTGTCACAGCCACTGCCAACACCATTGTGGACCACTTGGGTCCCCAAGGGATGTCCGTCACTGCTACTGACATCACCCATGCCACACCCACTGCCTAGGAGCTTGGGAACTTGCTCACATGCCTGGCCCACTGCTGCCATTCCTGGGAACAAGCCAACCAGAAGCCCAAGAATCAGCCTACCTGGACCTGCTAACAGCAGTATGTATGCTGCCCAGGGTCCCAAGTACAGGCATGCTCAGCCCACTGCTGCCATCGCTGGGGCCTGAAGACTGGCCTACCTGGTGTCTCAGTCCCCCGGAAAACTTCGTCACAGTCTCCACTAGCAACTGCATACTGTCATCGTGGAAATCACAGACACCACCGATGCTGTTTATAGCCAAAAAAATTCTACAAAGACTAATTGTCAGGGAAATGCAAATCAAAATCACAGTAAGATATCATCTTACCCTAGTTAGAATGGCTATCATTAAAAAGACAAAAAAATACCCCTGAAGTTGGCAAGGATGTGGAGAAAAGGGAACACTTATACACTGTTGGTAGGAATGTAAATTAGTACAACCACTGTGGAAAACAGTTTGAGATTCCTCAAAAAACTAAAAATAATCATCAGGGAAATGTAAATCAAAACCACAATGAGATATCATCTCATACCAGTAAGAATGGCTACTATTAAAAAGTCAAAAAACAACAGATGCTGGTGAGGCTGTGGAGAAAAGGGAACACATACACTCTTGGTGGGAATGTAAATTAGTTCAGCCACTTAGAAAGCAGTTCAGAGATTTCTCAAAGAACTTAAAACAGAACTAACGTTTGACACTGCATTCCCATTACTTGGTATATATCTGAATTAGTTTGTTCTCACATTGCTATAAGGAAATACCTGAGACCCGGTAATTTATAAAGAAAAGAGATATAATTGGCTCACAGTTCCAGTGGCTGGGGAGGCCTCAGGAAACTTACAATCATGGCAGAAGGCACCTCTTCACAGGGCGGGAGAAGAGAGGAGTGCCAAGCAAAGGGGGAAGCCCCTTATAAAACCATCACATCTTGTGAGAACTCACTCACTATCATGAGAACACTATGGGTGAAACCGCCCTCATGATTTATTTATCTCCACCTGGTCCTGCCCTTGACATGTGGGGATTATTACAATTCAAGGTGAGATTTGGGTAGGGACACAGAGCCAAACCATATCAATAATGAGAAGAAAAAAATCATTTTGCCAAAAAACACATGCACTGCCATGTTCATTGCACACTATTCACAATAGCAAAGACATGGAATTAACCTAGGTGTCCATCAGTGGTGGATTGGGTAAAGAAAATGCGGTGTATATATATACATACTACAATTCTACAAAGCCATAAAAAAGAAAAAATTATGCCCTTTACAGCAACATGTATTCAGCTGGAGGCCATTATCCTAAGTGAAATAACATAGAAACAGAAAACCAAATACTGCATATTCTCACTTACAAGTAGGAGCTAAATATTAGGTACTCAGGGACATAAAATGGCAACAATAGAAACTGGGGACTATTAGAAAGACAAAGAGGAAGGGGGCAAGGGTCGAAAAACTTTCTATTTGGTACTATACTCAGTACCTGGTTGACAGGATCATTGGTACCCAAGCCTCAGCATCATGCAATATACCCAGGTAACAAACCTGTGCATATATCCACTCAATCTAAAAGAAAAATTAAAACCCTGAAAATAAAACTGCCATATGATCCAGTCATCCCAATACTAGGTATTTATCAAGCAAAGAAAAAGAAATCAATATATTGAAGAGATATCTACACTCTCATGTTTATTGCAGCACTATTCACAATAGCCAAAATAGGGAATCAACTTAATGGCCTACCCATGGATGAATGGATAAGGAAAATGTGGTATAAACACACAGTAAAATATTGAAAAAGAATGGAATCCTGTCATTTGCATCAACAAATAAATGGCTGGATGGAACTGGAGACCATTAGGTTAAGTGAAATAAACCAGGCACAGAAAGGTGGGAAGGGTGTATGTGTGGGTGTTGACAGGGGTTGGAGAAAGGTTGGTTAATGGGTAGGTACAAAGATACAATTAGATAGAAGAAATACATTCTAAAGTTTGATAGCAGAGTAGGGCAACTGTAGTCAACAATAACGTATTTTTCAAAATAGCTAGAAGAGTGAACCTGAAATGTACCTAACACACATAGAAATGACATATACTTGGGTGATGGATTCCCTAAGTACCCTGACTTGATCATTGCACATTCATGCATGTAACAAAATTTTGCATGTACCCCTAAATATGTATGAGCATGACCTATAAAAAAGACCTAAAGAGATTTAGTTTATTGTAATAGCTTAAAGTGTTTCATTTTATGAGCAGACCACATTTTCTTATCCATCCTGATAAGCATGTAACTGCTCTAGGGTAGCTACCCAAAGGTGGAACTGCTCCTCCAATAGTGGTATGCGTCAGCTCAGCAGCTTGCTAGGTAGAGCAGAATTGCTCCCCAAAGGGCTACAGCAATTCGTCCTCTTACTAGGCACATGTGAACTTCCATTTCTCACATCCTTGCCAACAATTTGTATTAATACACTTATTATTTTAAAAAGTTTTTATGAAAGACATTGTGAAAAAAATAGACCATACCTCCTCCACTAATTTTTAAGGCTTTTTTTTTTTTTTTTTGGTCATAAACCAAGTCACAATACATAAACCCAAGTCTGTTTCTGGGCTCTCCATTCTGTTCCAGTTGCTTCCTTGCTCTATGATAGGACTTTAAAATGAATCCTGACATCTCTAAGTGTAATTTTCCTTCTTCAAAATTGTCTTGGTTATTTTTTGCCCTTTCTTATTCTATAGGAATTTCAGCATCAGCTTGACCAACTCTGTGAAAAACCCAGGAAGATTTGACTGCAATGCATTGACTTTGTTGATTAATTTGAAGAGAATTGCCAACTTAAAAATATTGAGTCTTTCTTACCCGTGAACATGCTGCATCTTTCCATTTTTTTCAGATTTAAAAAAATTTACATCCTTCAGTAAAATTTTATGCTGTTTTCTTGATGTTAATCCATATCTTTTGCTAGCTATGTTCCTATGTACCTTATATTTTTGTTGCTACTGTGACTGATACAGTTTTTAAATTACATTTTCTAATTGGATGTTGCAGGTGTATAGAGATGTTATTGATTTTTGTATATGACTTTATATCCAATAAGCTCTTACTGCTTTTAATAGTTTAGATATTCTCACAGATTTTTCTACATGGACAATATCTGTGAATAATGACAGTTTTGATTCTTCCTGTCCAATCTTTACATCTCTTTTTTCCTCCCTCTGGTCTTTGCTTTAGCTAAGACATCCAGGAAAGTGCTGAATACAAGTGGTGTGTTAATGGACATCCTTATTCTTTAAAATGCAATGTTTTAAACATTTTACTTCTTAGCATGATATTTGCCAAAGGTTTTTGGTAAATACTTTTATCAAGTAAAGAAAGTTCCCCTGAGTGCTGGTGTCTAAGAGTTTTTATAATAAGTGGATATTGAATTTCACCTATTCTTCTGCATTTTTGGGATTATCATATAGGTTTTTTTTCTTTTATCAATTAGGATTGTGTATTACCTTTATTGATTTTCTAACATGAAATCATCTTTGCATTCCTGAGATAGGCCTTAGTCAGTCATAGGGTATCTATTTTTAAATGCCTCAGTGCATTTATTTGCTAATAAATTATTTAAGTCTTTTCCTAGTCTATTACTGTCTATGTTGATACATGAACTTGGCCTGTAATTTTCTCTTTTTATATGATCCTTCTTCAGTTTTGGGCACTAAGTTCACTAACTTTATATGATAAACCAGGGAGTTTTTCCTTTCTATATGCTTAGTAACAGTTTGAATAAGTTAGGAAACATTACTCCTTGAAGGTTTGAAATATACTTGTACCATCATTTCAGCTCTTATTTGGGGGTTAGGAAGAGCATAGGTTGTCAATTACTGGATTTAATTTTTTAAATAATCATGCGTATTCAGGTTTTTATATTTCTTATGAGAAAATTTTGGCAATTAAAATTTTTAAAAATGTATGCCCGTCTGGGTTTCAAATTTATTGGCATCAGGTTGTTCATAGTATTCTTAAGATGCTTACAGTTTCTAATATGTCTGTAATTATGTGTCTTTTCTCAAGCCTAATGTGGATACTTTGCACTTTAGTTCTTTTTCTTATTCAGTCTTACTAGAGGATCAGCTTGTTTCTGGTCACTGCAAAGATTCAGGCTTTTGCTCCATTGATTATCTTTTATTTTTATTTTTTTTATTATATGACGAATTTCTACCTTTAAATGTTTTATTTCCTTTCTCCTACTCCTTCATTTGAGTTTACTATTTTCCCTTTTCTAATTTTTTGAATCTAGTGAATTACTTTTTAAAAATTTTCTAAGACTAAATGTATTCAATATTCTCATGAAAGTTGTGATTTTAACTATCCAATAGTATAAAAAGTACAAAACAGACCTGTGGATTTTGAATATTTTGATACAAAGTGCATGACTACATGTAGTACATCCTATAGGTAAAGGGAGGTAGAAGGGGAAAAAGAAGACTGTGGCTGAGGTCTAGTAATAAATAAATAAATACAGATGCAGAGGTGATTCACACTATGGAATATCCTACTGCTAGTACTGCAGCCAAAATACACAAACTTTTTTTTCACAGTAACTCTCGGGGGAGGATAATAATGGCTGGACTCTTGTAATTCACCTCAAAGACTGTGGGAGAGCCAACCCAAGCCACTGTGTAGTCTGTGCATGTGGTGGCTTGTAGCATGTAGTTTTTTCCAAAAGGAGGAAATAGAAAATATGTTTCGATTAACTATAAAGCTATAGGGTGCCTGTAAAAGGTCAGCATAGTCCTTATTGTTATAGTATCCAATTTAAAAAATCCTGTTTAAAAGATAAGCACTGAGTTATGTTATTATAAGGCAGGCAAATGCTTCTTCCTCATTATGAAAAGTCTAAACTGGTGACTTTTTTTTCCTGAACATTTAGAAAAGAGGCAGTAAGAGTACTTTGGTTTAGGTTCAAGTGAGAGGCTTTTGATGAGCATTATAGAAATGAAGAGCCCCAAGTTCAGGGTATCTCAATGTTCAGAAAGCCTGACTAAAAGAAGCCAAACCAAAACCAGTCCACTTATCATTAACACCACACCTCTTTTCTTCTTGTAAATTTTACTTAAAATATAGAGTGGAAGAAAACCCTAATGGGCTAAAACAAGTCAAACACCCACTCTTCACAGACAAAACCTTTGCAAAGGTCAGCTGAAGTAATCCAGACCTAAAACTGACTTGTGCAGATTTTCAATGAAGTCATCAAGCAGTCATGTAACACAAACGAAAGTCAATTATTTACACATTTGGCAATTCCTCTTAGAAATGTGCCCCGAGAAGGATTAGCCTTTGTTTTGGGCCATCCTGAAGATTACACGTTTGACTTTTGCAATAGTTTAACTTTTTAGTTTGTTTATTTAATTGAGGCAGAGTCTCGCTCTGTTGCCTAGGCTGGAGTGCTGTGGCACGATCTTGGCTCACTGCAACCTCTGTCTCCTAGGCTCAAGCGATTCTCCTGCCTCAGCCTCCTGAGTAGCTGGGATTACAGGCATGTGCTACCACGGCCACGTAATTTTTGTATTTTTAGTAGAGACAGGGTTTCACCATGTTGGCCAGGCTGGTCTTGAACTCCTGACCTCCAGTGATCCACCCACCATGGCTTTCCAAAGTTCTGAGATTACAAGCGTGAGCCCCCACACCCGGCCTCTGATAGTTTAACATTTTTAATAGAATGTGTTCTCTATTATGTGGTAATGCTTTGGTACTGTTCACATAGGGTCTTGCCTATCCTAAAGACTTGCCATTTCCCCAAGAGGAGCACTGATTCTGCTTTAGAAGTTTCATAAAAATTAAAATATTTATCAAATATTAATATGAAGAGAGGTGGCACAGGATGCAACATATACTGTCATCTTTCCTTTTTGTATATTTAGAAAATATTTTTTCCTTTAAGCTATTTACAACAGAAAGCAGAGTTTGCAGGTTTGAATCATTGGAACTTTGGCAAGACCTTAATATTTCAAAATGATTAACAACAACCTCTAGGGTCAAGTCCATGTTACTGAGTTATGACAAATTATTATCATAAGGGAAAACAAGTGTAGCCAGGCACCTTAAAAAATGCCCCAACCTCTGCTTCTCAATATAGAAAAACTCAAACTACATACTGTTTAGCATATGCCAAATCCCATCTCTGTCCCCTGAAATTCCCCTAGTTTCATTCATTAGAAGGGTACTAAAAAAAGACTTTCAGCAGCATTCGGATTTCTTGTGAAATATCCAGCATCTTAAATATCACATACAATTTTTTTTTGTTGTTAAGCTAGACACCAATTTCAGAATCTGTGGGACTGGGGGGAAAATAACCCATTCAAAAGTATTCTAGGAGTTGTTTTCTGGCGGAGTAGCAGGTATCCAAGCTGAAAATAGGAGGGACAGTTAGTTGCTTCGTGGTCTTTTCAAAATTTACGTTGTTTTTTTGTTCTGTGTTTCTACTCCTGAGTGAGAAGGGCAGAGGCTCTGGCCCCCATCCCTCTGGTTTCTTGGTAGTTGCTTTCATATTCCTGCAGCAAGGCTTGAACAGATGTGTGTCGATGAGGACTTCCCCAAAATGGTCTTTATAAATAATCCCACAACGTATCTTCTGTGTTTTTCAGTCCCTGAGATCTAAAAAGGAAAACAGCTGGTGTTCTGGTAGAACCAGAAGCCATCTCCGTAACTGAACCATCATCTGACTGATCGCTGTAACAGGGAGGCACTTGAGGTGGTACTGTGAGCGTCCTCACTGGGACCTTTACCTTCCTTCTGCAGTTCATTGGTCTCGATGCTTTTTATCTTGTTCTCAGATACAGTTTTCACTCTCTTTGGTTTCAATGTAGTCTTTAGACTGGGTCTAGCCCTGCATCTGCCACATGATTCCAGGGTTTTTTTTGATCCTGCTAGCAATGTCTTCCATCTTTTCACAAGTGGGAGATAGGCATACTATTCTATCTTTTTAGGTGCTACCTTCCTTTTTTGCATGCATAGTTGACCTAAAAAGTCTAAATGTAGTCAATATCTTTATTCTTTATATAAAAAAGCTGTAGCTCTTTCCTTTGATATTATTGTATGTTATTTAATTCCATCTTTAAAAACACACATGCACAAGATCCGTCAATACTTTTGGCGTTGTTTTATACAGTCAGTGCTTCACCTATTTCTTCACCTTCTTTACTTTCATTTCTTCATTGTAGGTTTAATTTCCTTCTTCCTAAGAAACATCCTTTAGTATCTGTGTATGGTAACTTTTTTCAATATCAGTCATTGTTAATCTGAAATGTCTTAGTTCGCTCTCATTAGTTTAGAAAGTTAAATTATAAGTAAGCTATAATAAAATACACACAGTTCAGTTCAATATGTTCTGAAAAACCACCATCGAAGCGAGATTTCCATCATCCTAAAAAATTCCCTTGTGCCTCCTCCCATCAATTTCCTGCCCTGCTCCATTCCAGAGATAACCACTCTTCTGTTTTCTATCACTATTAGATTAGTTTTGTCTCTTATGGAACTTCATATATGTATATGTATGTGTGTATATATATATATATATATATATGCTCTTGTATTTGACTTTTGCTCACAATGTTTTTGTAATTCACTCATGTGTTGTGTGTTTAGTACTGAATTAAAGAAAATTGTGAGTAGTATTTCATTATGTGACTATAACATTTGTTTATTCTTTCTTCTGTTGACAGTGGATTCTTCTATAGACCAACTTTTTCCCTAGCCAGGTGGGTCTGTTGTTCTGAGAATTTGAACAACCATTTAGGAAGCCAAACTCCATCCTCTTTCCCCATCTAATAATATTAGCTATTCATTTCCTAGGCTCTCATTCTTCTCTTATATTTCAAATTTCTTACTTTTCCCTGGGATTAAATCCACAAATGCTACCCTCAGTTTCTTCAGTTTTTTTTTTTTTTTCTGTCCAGTATCTCAAAATCCAAGACTTTTACTGATATTGCAATTGCTTCCGAATTATTCAGCTGTGGTTAGGAGGGGTTGGAGCATGAGATAACTGTTAATGGGATTCCTTATATAAAACAATCAGTTATAACATTTATGAAGAATTTACTATGTGGTAGATGTTTAGTGAAGTACTTAACCTAGATGATCTCATTTAATCCTCCACAGACTTCTAGGATTACTCCCACCTTACAGATAGGGACACTGAAGCTTAGTTAAGCTCAGGAGATGACGCCATCAGGTGAATGGTGAGTTAGAATTTGAACTTAGCCTCTCTCTATACCTTGCATTCTTAACATTGTTTTGCATTGCTGGACAGAAACTATACTTTTAGCTTATTGAGGCACTGCCATACCTTTTACCGGGATAATTTTTTAGGATATCTTTTCTTTCTGGAGCCAAGATACTTACTAGTTATCTGCAGATCTTTCTTTCTGTTTCATGGCCATGGGATATTGTGTTTTCTCCGGGAAGTGAGGCTCACATTATGGGGAGAGACTCATTTCTATGCGAATTTCTTTTGTTCAGAGATCTTTAACCTTTCCTTTCTCCTTAGTGGTAACCAGCTTTCCAGTGAACCAGAAGGAGACCAGAGGGATGAATTAAATCTCTGCCTCTACAGGCAGGCCAAAGTGCTGTTCTCCTGGCTTCTGGAAGACCTTTGGGTTATTTAATGATTATTTTCACAACCCAGCTGGGCATTCAGTGAGAGAGCCTCTTGGATTAATTAAGCAGTGGTAATTAACTGAGTTTCGGGCCTCAGTGGAGTGGCTGTAGGTGGTAATTTCCCAGTTACTACGACGACAGCTTTAAATCTCTCAGACAATCTTACACATTTTTTTTGTACCTTAGAAGTAGCACAGCTGATTTCCCAGAGAAATTTGGTGTCCTGTTTATGTGAATAAAGATAATAAGTATAGATGAGGTAGATAGGCCAATCGGCTACTTGTAATTCAAGCTTCCTCAGATTGTCCATGAACTCATGATATAAGGGAAGAAATCCCTAAAAAATAGTGAATGGAGATGAAATATGTTGAGGTTTGGTTTCTAGAGCAAACGTGAAATGGAAGGAAAATGCAGTTGTTGAAATAATTCAGGTTAATTGCATATTGGAGAGACACTAAACAACCGCAACAAAAATGACCAAGAAGAATGGGAAAGGCAAGAAATATGAGACTCTGGTTTTGAACCATACAAGATGAAGGGTAATAAAGCACATTAAGTTCACACGGAAAGGGTATAGGCCAGGAAGATTCATCTTTGTTTGGAGAGCCACGCTTCTGAATTACTAATGAACAATTTGGAAGATAACACCAGAGTTTGATTGATGCTCGCAAAGAATGACTTTGCTTTCAGACTAAGGAATCAGCAACAATAGAGAGCCTCCAGGTAGAATTTGAGAATGTTCTCCTGTCCAAACTCCAGATCAGTGGCAAACAGAGAAATGGAACAATGCACATTTTGGTTTTATCATACCCATGGGAGATCTCTTCCCTTTTTGTAATCTTGAAGAAAACCCTTGTCTGTGTCAAAGCGCAATCATCATGAAGTGTAGGGTGGATACAGACTCGTGTATAGAGGTGACCTACCCACTGGCTTCATGGTCTGCTGAATGCCAAGTTCTCACTAACCAGAAAGTTATTTCTCCTCAGCAGCCATGACTGAGGGGAGAGTTGAGAAGGAAAATATCCTCTTGGGTTGGGAGACAAGGCAAACTCCCCTGGTCCCTTCTGGGTCTGGCACAGAATGTGCGGGGAAGGCAATGTACTTTAGCTACTTATTTTCTTTCAAACCTGATTTTCTTTCAGACTTTAGGGTGTGGATCAGTGTAAAAGGCTCTGGAAGTTACTCAGAGTCCAGCCTTAACATTGGGCTTCACAACTTATACCCCTGAAGGGTTGGATGATGCCTTCATTGAAGGGGTTGGGATTTTGAGTATACAACTCCACCTTTTAGGTCATGTAGGCTGTCCCAAGAGGAGTGCAAAGTTTTGACTGCTGGGGAAGTGTGCTAATAAGGGCTTTCTAGAGAGACAGAACCAGTGTTGTACACAGACACACGTTCTGTAGAAGGATGTTTCAGTCAACAACAGACTGTGTATTGATGGTGGTCCAATTATCGGCTTATCATGGAGCTGAAAAATTCCTATCACCTAATGATACTGTAGCCATTGTAATGTCAGAGCACAATGCGTTACCTACATGTTTGTGGTGGTGTTGTGTAAAGAAACTACTGAGCTGTCAGTCATATAAAAGTATAGCACTTACGGGCAAGTACGTAATACTTGATAATAAAATGACTATGTTACTGATTTATGTACTTATTACACTATCATTTTTATCGTTATTTTAGAGTACTCCTTCTACTTATATAAAATAAAAGTTAACTGTAAAACAGCCCCAGGCAAGCACTGCAGGAGGTATTTCAGGAGAAGGCATTTTTATCATAGGAGATGACAGCTCCATGTGTGTTATTGCCCCTGAAGACCTTCCAGTGGAATGAGATTTGGAGGTGGAAGAGAAAGCTATTGATAATCCTGACCTTGTGTAGGCCTAGGCAAATGTATGTGTTTGCGTCTTATTTTCATTTTTTTCTTTACTTTTTTTTGGTTAAAAAATAAGAAAGCATATGGAATAAGGATACAAAAAATGTTGTATGACTGTGCAATGTGTTTGTGTTTTAAGCTAAGTGTTACTATGAAAGAGTCAAGAAGTTAAAAAAAGTTTATAAAGTAAAAAAGTTACAGTAAGCTAATGTTAATTTACTACTGAAGAAATAAAAGTTAAAAACATAAATATAGTGCTGGCTAAGTGTACAATGTTTATGAAGTCTACAGTGGTAGGCAGTAATGTCCCAGGCCTTCACATTCACTCACCACTCACTGGCTCACCAGAGCAACTTCCGGTTCTGCAAGCTCCATTCGTGGTAAGTGCCCTATACAGGTATACAATTAAAAAAAATCTTTATACCAAATTTTACTGTATCTTTTTCTATGTTTAGATATACAAATACCAATCACTGTGTTGCAGTGACTACAGTATTCAGTACAGTCATATGCTGTACAGGTTTGTAGCCTAGGAGTAATAAGCTATACCATGTAGACTCAGAAAGGAATAGGCTAGACCAACCTAGGTTTGTGTAAATATAGTACTCTGTGATGTTCGCACAATGACAAAATCACCTAGCAAAACACTTCTTATAATGTATTCCTGTCAATAAATGACACATGATTATCCATCTGTCTGTCTGTCTATCTATCTATCTATCTATCTATCTATCTATCTATCTATCTATCATCTATCATCTATCTATCTGAGAGACTGAGAGAGAAAAATAGAGTAGAGGGAGATTTATGTTAAGGAATTGGCTCATCCAACTGTGAGACTGTTCACTCTGAAATCTGTAGGGCAAGCCAGCAGGCTGGACATTCCAGCAAGAGTCAGTGTTGACTATTGCAATCTTAAGGTCATATGGAGGCAGAATTCCTTCCTCTTTGGAGGAACCTCAGTCTTTTTCTTAATGCCTTGAACTGTTTGGATAAAGACTACCCACATTGTGGTGGGTAACCTGCTTTACTCAAAAAGGACTGATTTAAATGTTAATCACCTCTGAATAATAGTGTGTTAGTCGATTCTTGTGTTACTATAAAGAAATATCTGAGGCTGGGTATAATTTATAAGAAAAGAAGGTTTATTTTGGCTCACAGTTCTGCAGTCTGTACCGGAAGAATGGTGTTGGCATCTGCTTTGGGTAGAAGCCTCAGGAAGCTTGCAATCATGGTGGAAGGTGAAGAGGAGCCAGTGTATCACAAGGCAAGAGAGGGAGCAAGGGCTGGGGGAGATGCCACCCTCTTTTAAACAACCAGATGTTTCATGAACTACCGGAGTGAGAACTCACTCATCACCAAGGGGATGGTGCTGAGCCATTCATGAGGGATCCGCCCCCATGATCCAAACGCCTCACACCAGGGCATTACATTTCAACCTGTGATTTGGAGGGGACAAAAAACTAGTTACTGTGATAACTTGACACATACAATTAACCATAGCTGAAGGGGGGAGAAAGGATGCTTCCTCTCTCACTCCACCTCTTTTCCCTCCTCCTCTCCAGCTGCTGGGCAGCATCTGACCCCTCAGTGGAGGCAGTGGTGGGTCACAGGTGTTCATGTTCAAAGCTGGGCACTGGTGGTTGCATAAAGGAGTAAGACCAGAAACTGTAGCAGCATAACAGGGAGCCATCCACACACGATGAGGAAAAGATGAGGGTCTCCTACGCACACTCCCACCATAAAGGGGGCTTGAAATCAGAGCAGAGGTGGGTGGGTGGGTGAAAGTGGAGCGAGATGAAGCTCCAGAAATACAACTTGGTGGGACTTTCAGAGATCTGGGCTTTTATTTTCTCTTTGACGGGCCTGGCCCCAGGAGACCCAGATCTTGTGGAAGCCTGGAGGATTTTTGTAAGACTTCTTTAAGGTGCTATAATTAAGAGCTTTTGGACATATGCACGGGCGATGCGTTAATACCACTCCAGAACCTTAGCCTCCTTACTCAGCTGCGATATACTGAAACAGGATTCTGAGCCGCAACAATGGGATCAACTGATTTTGTTGTTAAGTAGCTTCTAAGAGCATTTTGAAGTCTCAAAAATGCCACTGAGGAAAAAGCTCTTCTAATCCTCTTCTCCTCTTTCCAGCTGCCCCTCTCTGTTGACTGCAGAAATAGATTAACATTTGTTAGACCTCCATTGTAAGCAGTCAAGCAAGCAATCGGGCATTTTATCTTAGGTATTTGATTGAAGGTAGAAGGTATTTTTCATTTATATTTTTGCCTGAAGGGAAAGGGGAAGCAGATAAAAAGAAGAAAAGGCATTGCTATGATGTACTTCTCTTGGATATAAAAGTTGTAATCTAATGTCGCACTCTAGCTCTTTTCAATTCAATGAATATTCCTCCATTATCTGACAAAACACCCAGTGCTGGGACATGCTTACCTGACATGTAGAAAAACATTGCAGAGGTAATAAAATTGTGTCAAACATCTCCTAAAGTGTTTATAAATTTGTTGCCATGCTTTATTTTTACCTTCAATAAAAAATTGGATTCGTATGTTTGTTATTTTGGCATCTACTTTGAAAGTAAACTTAAGTTACAAGTCAAAAATTACAAGAGATTACAATTAACTTATTCCAGGTTAAAGATAAAGATGCAAATCTTTATTCTTCCAGTTATTCCAATACTGCAGATAATAAGTAGCAAAGGCATTATGTGGAAGAATGATACTAAAATAAATAGACGTGTGTGTGCACAAGTAACTTTTCTTTCTAGGAAACTCATGTATATTGAGTACAAACTGCAGTATTGGATGTACTGAAATGTAGTAATAATACCTCCTATTTATTTGGAGCCTTAGATTTTATAAGTACACTTCTACACTTTGCTCATTTAGGGTAATATTTTCCAGCTGAGAAATCCTCTTAGCCCTTGGGTTTTCAGAGATGGAGAAAACTTTCCTTGTGTACCCTGAGGATTAAATTTTAGACCATGGAAATGAGATGGAAAATGAAAATCAAAGAATTGACTGCCAATTTTTTTTTCATTACAGTATTTTTTTCTTCAGACAATTTAATGGAAGAAGTCAGAAAAATATTTTCCTTAAATAGTTTCCATATTTCCATTTTTTGACATTAACCAGTGGGTATGGGAGGAGTGTAGAGGACACTGGTCAGGTTTGCCTGAGGCGGTGATTGAGAGGAGTCTGTAATATATGACTGGAGTAAAGGGAAATATGTAAGATTATCTAGATTCTAATTAACTGTGCCAGTCAATGCCAAGTAAGGTTTTTAAGACAAAATGGGAGAGAAACCATAAAGGTAGATTGCCACGGGTTCTGGGAATGACCAGAAAACTGATAACCAAATGTTTCTGTATTCTGCCTTCTGGCTTCTCTTAGAGTTAAAATAATAAGAATTTGCAGGAACTCTGAAAGGAAAACAGATTTATATAGGTTTGTTTATCACGTATACATAATATGTGTATATAAATACACATACATATTAAACATAAAAAGTTGTTATTATAAAAGCAATCCATGTTTATTATGGTAAAATTAGGAAATACAACTTAATAAAAAGAAAATAAAATTTCTAAACCCATCCACTTGGAAATAATTTAATTTTTCCTTCATATCTGTGTATCATATACATAACAGTTAAAAATGAATCAGTATTTTGAAGCTAGTGGTAGAATTTATTTTAGGGAGATGATAATTTTTGTTTAAGAAAATTCTATGATGGACTTGCCAGGAATGAAAGAGGAAGCCCAAGGATTGGGCTTTGTGGAGAATATTACTGTGCTCACAAATATCCAGTTTTTTTTCTTCTGGATCCCGTTGCAGTTAGGCAAAGCCATGCGAGTAATTCTGGCCAATGAGCTGTGAATGAAGTGGCTGGTGTGTGTGTGTGTGTGTGTGTGTGTGTGTGTGTGTGTGTGTGTGCATGTGCTGTTTCTAAAACAGACATCAGGGAGAGAGAGCTCTATGTGTTTCCTTTTCGCTGGTGTGCTGGAGCCAATATGTGTATCTCTTCTCAACTCAGCATTCAATGGCTTTATGTTGGTAGGTTGAAGCTGGCCATGATGGGAATATCTTTTCATGATGTTTAGTCATCACCATGATGATCATCAAAATATAATGATGTTTAGCCAAATCTCTGTGCATGTCTTTTATTTCTCAAGGTAGCTTCCTAGAAGTAAGAATTTGGGATAAAAGGTATAAAAAGTTTTAAAGTTTTGCTATATTTCATTCAATTGCTCAGCAGAAAGGAGATTTCATTTTATCTAGTTCACAGCAAAGACCTATTTTTAATATATTCAGTTTGATAAAAAAGCAATACTGTGAAAATGTTTTACGATTTGTCAAAAGCTTACTGAAAGGTTAGTTCTATGTAGATTCAACATATAGAACAGAAAGGTTTAATTATTTTTAATAGATTTTGGGCTCACCAGGGAAGACTCCTGTGTACAATCATCTTTTCAAAATTGATACCCTCTTGTATCTATTCCTTCTCATCTTCCACACCCTTCCCTTCACTACTCACTTTCATAGGATGACTTCATATGCTTGGGATCAGAATCTAGCAAAGATTAAAGGAGGGGAAAGAAGAAAGAGTAGATGTAGGAAAAGAAGCATACATTTCACTTGTGTCTATATGTTAAAACCATTAAACTAAAAGAATTTTTTTGTATTATTTTACCTTATTTAAAAGCATATTCTCTTTTTTCTTTGCCCCTAGTAATAGCTCCATGATGACAGCTTGGATAAGTCCAAACAGTTGGCAATGGACAAGCACACAGGAGTACCACCATTATTAGTATTCCAAAGTTGCCTGTAAAGATTGAGTTAGCATGGTACCCTAAGCTCTCCAAAGCCCCGCCCCTGCCTACGGAGGACTCTAGAGTCCCCCCCAACTGAACTGTTTGCAGTTTCCCAATGCATGGTTTTTCTCTTATGTCTTGACCTTGGTGGTATGCTTTTCCCTCTGCCTAGAACCTCCTTCCCCCTCTTTCTTCCACTATGTGCTTACAGTTTCATTTTAGATATCACCTTTTACTAGAAGCTCTGGCTCCTTCTTTGAATGAGCAGATGCTTCTGTCATGTGCTTTCACTATGCCTGATGCTCATGAAACAGTATTGTTCTGTCTGGTTTACTTATTTGCCTTCCTTACATTAGACGGAGCTGCTACAGCATGAAGACTCTATCTGGTTCACTCTAGCCGATATTAGTGAGCTATCAGCAAATCTAGATGAATGCACAATTAAAAAATAACAAACACCAAAATTCTGTGAGTTTTTGAATCTGTTGTATAAATTCAAATCAATGAAAAAACATTTTCTAAGACTCTACTTTGTGCCTGTAACTTTACTAAATGCTCTGTAAAGATGCATACATTTAAGACACAAGTCTTAAGAAGTTTACTGTCAGCTGAGGGATTTACAATCTGATTCTGATGATAATCCAGTCTCCTGAACAACTGAGCAATTGAAGGAGAGGAAGTAGGAAACGTTTGAAGGGTTTGTTATTTTCTGTAAATCTGGCAGCCTAATAAAGGACAGAGAAGTACAAAAGTTTTTAATCTAAAGTTGCAGGTAAAGGAAGATCAACCACTTAAAAATATAATTTTATACACCTCCAAGATTACTAACATGAGGTTATTGTGGGATCTGTCCTTGTGAAGATATCTTGGCCTCTACACGATCATAAAATTAGAATTTAACTTTCCTTACAAAATCTGTTATCAGTTCTGGTTTTGTTTTCTGTGTGTGCCAAATTCAATAGAAGCTGTCTTAAGTGTTTTCCTCCTTATTAAACAGTTTTCTAAAATCCATAATTCAGTGAGACAGTAAGTAGTTGCCTTTATTTCTATGTAATTCAGCTCTGCAAACCAACTGTGAATTCAGTGGGGGCATTCTTGTGCTAGCCACTTTTTGTTATCAGCTACTCCACACGAAAGAAGATTGTATTTCCCCGCTAATGGAAGAAACTGAAGGGGAGAATAAAGACCCTCAGTATTTTAAAACACTGGTTTGAATTGCAGCTTGAGATCTAAAGATAAAGGGTAGTGCAAGTTCTGGAACAGATTCATCACTTACTTGTGTGAGACAAAGGGATTTCATTTTCCTTTTGCATTAAATGAAATGACCCTTTCTATTTATGTACCGAGCCCAAACATTCACATCTTAAAGTTTCATTCCTCAGCACTCTATTCTTTTATCTTCTCATCTCTCATATTTTAAGTACATAAGGACATAAGCCTGAACTTTAATTTCAGCATTTCCAAAATATTTTGCTAGGAAGCTGTTTTGTTTCAAGAGAGAACTTAGGATAAAAAGAGATTTTCTATTTCAGAAGGGTCTTCCAACTGTAGTATCTTCAATGCGGCTTCTCCAAAGACATTTAGTCCAAAATGTACGATTGTGATCTGAAGCAGAGATAAAACAAATCACAGAGACAACATGATTTTCCATGAAGTTTTTATGTTTTTGACATTCTTTGAGTGTTAGTCGGTAAATGAATTCTGCTAACAGGGCGGTAAAAAACATCTCACAGGTGATTTTATTTCAAGAGACTTTTTTTTTCCCCTGCTTGTGTTTGACCCAGAATACCTTTTTTTCTTGACAAATAGACTATATATTCTTGATACATATAGGCTATACTTATTGGAAAAACCAAAACAAAGATAGTAAAACCATCCCAGCAAAATCTACTTTACTCCACGTTCATGCTTTGAAAAAGTTGATGCAGGCCAAATCCCATTAAAGTGAACAAGAAATTTGAGTTATGACGATATTTGTCAAAACAGATTTGACATATCTCTTTAACCAATCTAATATCAATACAATTACTCTCTTTTGCTTTAATAGAAAATTAGTTGCAAATGCTTTTCAGCATTTTGAGTGTTTTCCCCTGGGCTAATCACACTCTTCAGATGTTTTCTTTTAATATCCTTCAAAAATCTCATTTTCAAGTTACATGGCAAATTCAGATACCACCTACATAAGTACCATGAGAAATGCTCCAAGAAGCAGCATCCAGTTAAGCTCATTTTCTACATTTCTGCTTTGGATAAGCTGAGAAGCTGATGATATGAAAGAAATGACCACTATAACTTGACTTCTTATGACAGACTCATAACTAATCACATTTTTGCTAGGGGAAACTAGAGGTTATAATGGTTCAGTGTCTTAAGATCTCAAATTTAACTTTTGAAAGGTGGCTTGATATAGTGGGGTTAGCTAGAGCTGGAATCCAATTTTAGTCTTGATGTCAGATGTGCTACCTTGGGTGATTTAAGTAAACTCTCTGAGTCTTGGCTTCTTCATCAGCAGAATGGGTCTATAACAATATCTATAATACAGAGTTGTCATGAGATTAATTTTGATGACTGATGGAGAGCACCAAACCCCATAGCTGGCATATGATCAATCAATGTGAGCTTTCCCTCTTACCAACTCTTCCCTTACCTTGTCCTTCTTGGTTCAACTAGGACTGTGGATGTTTTCCAAAGTGTAGAATGAGGATCTTGAGATTTGAAGGGCTTCCTGTCCCAAAATGCTTGCCTGGAATATTCTTGGAATTTCCTTACTTTAGAACTTAATTTGTGAGAGCAGAGTTAAGGCTCTATATCTGATAGTCCTCTGCTCAAAATGCTAAAATGTTAGCTGGAATACATAGATGGGAACATTCACTAGCTGCCCAGGTTTACTCAGCACAGTCCTAGTTTTGTCTTGGTCTGATTATTAATAGCGATGTTTTCATTCTCAGAAGTGTCCTGATTTGGCTGACAAATTATGTGATTCGCCTGTGTTCCATGACAAGAGATTCTTTATTATTAACTTTATTGCTGTATTTATGGCATCTAGCATGGTTCATGGTTGATGTACACCATACATCTGTTGTATAAATGATGCTATATCTGTTTTCTTAATAGTTAATAAAATATTTCTGAATATACCTATAAAATTGGGACATATTAGTTATGGAAAATTTGGAAACTTCCAAAAAGTAAAAGAAGAAGATAAAAGTTACAACATAATTGCTAACATTACAAAATAGATTGCATTATTATGTAATTTTTTTTGGAAAGAGAGGATAGTATCTTAAGAATATCTGTGGTAAGGAGAGGCTGGAGTATCAAACCTGTTGGTCAAATTGTCTGCCATGCTCATAGCCTCTTCTGAATGGATAGCCCTAAATTGCTGTGTTTTGTACAACGTGATCCTGCCCTACTGGCTGGAGCTGGTTGTATAAGGGGTGAGCTTTGACCTAAGAATAGTCAAATCAGAGATTGGCCGGCAGCCCACGAGCTAGTGCAAAGGGATGAGCAGGGCTGATCATATTCCCTTTTTTGAAGCTGAACTAATACAGTTAGCAGTGGGATCGGAAATAGAAGGAATCTATAACAAGAAGCTATGTGGTAAGGTAGGGCCATGAGGGGGTCACAATAAGCTGAAGTTATGAAAAAATAAAAGCTATAAGAGAGCAGAATCTTTGAAGTAGAGGAAAGCTACACGGAATGGGGGGAAAGAATAAACCAATTGGTATAGAGAGGCGGCACAGAGAGACGCAGAGATATTATTAGAGAGAGAGACTCTGAAGGCTCTGAGCAAGACAAGGAGATAAAGAGCGGCTTGTCCTTAACCTGCCTTGGTTCCCAGACATTTTTCTGGTCTTGAATCCCATTCATGAGTGTCTTTATGATAACTCACTCTTTCTTAGGGTAGATGTTTTCCCTCTCTCTTCTTGGAGCTATCCTCAGTCTTAGTGTTGATAGTTTGCTTCTTTCCAGTTTTTCTCCTGGAGTGAGTCTTTTGACCTTTGCAATCCAAAGAATTTGGAACAACCGGCCAATTACAACAATGAGGTGTATGCTGACTGTGGGGGACCATGCAGGATTAGGACTTCCTGGTTAGATTATAAGGATGTAGGAGAGCTCAGAGATCCTGACTGAAGGAATGATCACAAGATCTCTCGAGAATCTGAAAGCTGTCAGACAGCTAATCTACCCATTTTCCTTTTCCTCTTGGATCACATGGTGTCTCATCTTTGCCACTCTCTGCATATCTTATTTGTTCTTTTCTTTCTTTCTTTTTTTTTTTTTTTGAGACAGTGTTTCACTCTTATTGCCCAGGCTGGAGTGCAATGGAGTGATCTATGCTCACTGCAACCTCTACCTCCTGGGTTCAAGCGATTCTCCTGCCTCAGCCTCCTGAGTAGCTGGGATTACAGGCATGTGCCACCACACCCAGCTAATTTTGTATTTTTAGTAGAGACAGGGTTTCACCATGTTGGTCAGGCTGGTCTCGAACTCCTGAATTCAGGTGATCCACCCACCTTGGCCTCCCAACGTGCTGGGATTACAGGTGTGAGCCACTGTGCCCCAGCATCTTCTTTGTTCTATCCCACACCAGCTTCTTTCAAAAGCTCTTAGTTTCTGCTCCTTCATGACTCTGGATTGCACGTGACTTTGAGCTGTTGTGGTGCTGAATGGTGCTTCATCTCTGTGGCTTTAGAGATCTAGTGTTCAGTACTATCTGACTAGCTGCAATTGGTGTAGCTTTTATATTAAATTCTCAAGAGAGAGTGGATCAGATGCATCTCCAGTCAGCTAATGAATCGGTTGCGTTTGAGTCAGATGTTCTTCTGATCCAATGATCTGTGGCAAAGGTGTGTAACTCACATGATCACCCTGCTCCCTCAACTGGGGCTATGGATATTGATTCTCTGATTAGCAGAGAAGGGGAAGGGGAAATTGAGCAACACAGATATTACACCTTGGTGTCACCCTGCCATTTAATCCTGATCTTTATTCCTAGTGGAAACTCAGCAGTTAAACTGCTCATCAAGTTTCAGACCTTAGCTGTGTCGTAACTCCTAATATCTAGAGGTTCTTCTACCATGGCCCTGGCTCACCTTGCAGATGTTTCCCTCCCTCCCCCCATCCCTGGAGCTGTCCACAGTCGTAGTGCTGACAGTTTGCCTTCTTCCCAGTTTTGTCCCTGGGGCCAGCCCGTGAACCCACACTTCAGGTTGCCAATCTTTATCCTTCCTCAGAACTGGCAGTGCTGTAGATGCTCACACTGAAAGTGCAGAGAAAAGGCTGTGCTCCACATAGACTGGAATAAAGAAATAGGTGAAAAAATTACACAGTCTTGAATACTGACAGATTCAGCACTCCTTGCCTGAGGGCGCCAATTGTGTAAATTCTTCCCACAGCAATGTGACAATCTCTTAGCAGCTCTGAGCTTCTCTAGTTTCAGTTTAACAGCAACAGGGCAGCAGACCACAGGGGAACTCATTTCATCCCAGAGTGTGTTCACCAAAGCTACCTCGGCTTAGCTGTCTGTCTGAATCAGCATATCCCGTTGAAGCACGACTTGGCCTTCTTTCCAAAATGTCTCAGTGGGAGTGACAACAGAGATGTGAGGGCTTGCAGCCTTTGGGAATTGTCCACTTGACCAGCTGAGGCTCTGGGCTACACTCTGTCCGCAGAGGCCCCTGTCATTTGTTGCAACTGCTCTTCCAGGTCCGGATCTTGTTCATTGCTTCTCAGGGAGGGAGAACCTCATGTTCATCCCCTCCGTGATGCTTTGCGCTTGCATTCTATGCCATTTTCATCTGACACCAACAGATTCTGTGGCTGTCGTCCTCTCCAGACTGTGTGGTCAGAATAGATTATATCTGACAAGTTGAAAGCCCCATAGAGCCATCTCCATGAAGGAGGAAAAAAAGACCAAAAATCGAAGGCTTATCTTTCTCAGTGTGGGTGTGGGCTCTATTTTGCTTAGAGAACAAAAGGAAAGCCTTGAACTTGGAAGAGAGGAAAAATGTGGGGTATGTGTACATGAATATGTGTTTTTCATTGCTTTATCCCAAGTGGCTGTGCACTTGGTCTTTTGAACAAATTGTTGACTTGCATACTTTCCCATTTCTCAAGTAGTATTAGAAAATAACTAGTAACAACAGGAATTCTACAATGTGTTTTTAAAGCCAGATCTTCTTAGTACATGGGCTACTGCATGCAAGTAAGTCACACACTTTGCGAAACTGTGTAACTCTTTCAGGCAACAGAGGGACCATTTAGTAAATTAGTCCTTGAAATGGTACTCAGAGAAGTTGTTAGCTAGGGTGAAATTACCGAAATCGTTCCCTGGTGACCTGAAAGAACCAGTGAGTTCTTAAAGTATTCTTAGAGAGTTTACTACATGCAAAACAAATATGACGCCCCTAATATGAATTCTACAGCATGTATTGTGTAAGGGTAAGAGGCAGGCAAGCTTCTTGGTCACACGAGGGGCTTTTGATTCTGAAGCATTGCAGCAGCAGTGATGATTCTAATGTGAAGTTCTAAGAGGTATTTCCTTCTACAGAGCTTAGTGAGAAAAATTATTTATTTATTTTTTTAGACTGACACTTGCTCTGTCACCCAGGCTGGAGTGCAGTGGCACAATCTTTGCTCACGACAACTTCTGCCTCCTGGGTTCAAGTGATTCTCCTGCCTCAGCCTCCCGAGTACCTGGGATACAGGTGCACACCGCCACTCCCGGCTAATTTTTTGCATTTTAGCAGAGACAGGGTTTCACCATGTTGGCCAGGCTGGTCTCAAACTCCTGACCTCAAGTGATCTGCCCACCTTGGCCTCCCAAAGTGCTGGGATTACAGGTGTGAGCCACCACACCCAGCCTAGTGAGGAACAATTGAGATTACCTATAAATTAGCCAAATTAAGTCCTGTTCAGCAAAAGCTGAAATGGAGATGAACAGTGTAGACACTAAATCTTCTTCTAAAAAAGAAGATTTCTTTATTAGAAAGTAATTTCTCTAAACCACCACTTGGAGAATTAATAGAAAGATTTTATTTCTAGGTTTGCGCAAAGGTAGCTAGAAAGTCATCAGCGAGCTATGATAATAGCTCATAATTTTTTTTATTCCTCTATTGCAGAAATTATTTATCTGGAGAAGAGACTGCTAGATACCCACTCAATATCGACTATCCCCCCTTTTTTTCTTGTATAGATTTTATTGAAATATTTTGCTTACCTAAAATATACTAGATTTCTCAGCCTTCCTGGAAGATGAGAGGTATAAATGACTAAATCTTAACCGATGAGATGCAAACAGAAGTTATTGGGTGTGTCTTCTGGTTAACGATCCTTAAAAACAGGCAATGACTCAGCTGACATGCTCCTTTTGTTCCTTGTCTTTTCCCTTCTTCCTACCAGGATGAGAAAATGCTGTCTGGACTTCTAGCAGCCACTTTGCACGTATGAAGCCGCCTTGAGGAAAGAAGTCACAACTCAAAGACAGCAGAGAAGAGGGATGGAAAGTTTGTGATCAGGTCGTGGAGCCCCCGTACCACATCTAGTGTGTTTAAGCCCTGTTTTCAGGTCTCTGCTCCTCACAATTGAGGAGTTTTCTAACTGATACAATATGCAGGGCTGGAATCCCACGTTTTACTCTTAAATAGAAGTTATTCTGTTCACACAACAGGAACATCAGTAGGGAATAAGATTCTAAAATCCAGCCAGCCCATCCATATGGATGGGCACCATATGGCCTTTCTTTGCTGCCAAGGCCAGTCTAACAGACACAGGGAAGAATGTCAAGTGCAAAGTCAATAATGACATTCTAGAATGCATGAAATGGAGACAACCTGAATAACCTTGAGATACTATAGAGGTATTGATTCTGAAAGAAAAACACTTTATAGTGTGTACTGAACATATTTTATGAAGTCCATAAAGCAACTCTTTTGTCTTCAAACCATCATATTGGTCAGCTGCTTTAATTATGGTTACCTGCATTATTCATCAGATCAACTACATAGGAGATAATTTCGGTTACATTATATTCATTTTTATCCTTAATCCAGTTGATTTTACAGGTACATACTTAGAGGTGCAGGGAAGTTAGTACATTCTCTCTCCATTTTCTATCTCCCAACATAACAAAAACCCACCCCAACATGTATACCTGCACATTTGCCCGCATTTTCTGCTTCCAGAAGATCCATATTGCATAATAATGGCCTCCACTTACTTGATATACAAGGCATTGCACTCTCTGAGTTGGGTATTGTTAACCTTGTCTCACAGATGAAGAAACTGGGGTTCAGATAACTTTCAAAATTTACCAAAGATTACAGTAGAGCTGGGATCAAAATCCAGAACTGTGTAACCAAAATCCATTGTTTTAACCACTCTTTATTCATTCAATGAGTATTTGTTGAGCATTCATTATGTGCTAGGTAATATTTCAGGTCTTAGGGATGAAAAAGTGAAGATAAATTATAAACATTCCCTGCTCCCCTGAAGATGAAGTTTCTTTCTCTCTCTCTTTGGATGTTAAGCTTGTGACTGTAGTCTTAGCTACTTGAAGCTGAAAGCAGGAAGATGGCTTGAGGCCAGAAGTTCAAGGCTGCAGTGAGCTATGATTGCACCACTGCACTCCAGCCTGGTTGACAGAGTAAGACCCCATCTCTAAATAATAATAGTAATAATAATAATTTAGTGGGGAAGATAGACAATAAACATACTAAGTTATGTACTGTAAGTAAATTATGTGTGATAAGTAAGAAGACGATGGAGCAGGGTAAGATACAGCGAGCACAGGGTGGGGACAGCCAGGAGCAAGGTTGTTGTATTCAGTAGGGAGGTTAGGGAAGGCCTCTCTGATGAGTTAGCACTTGAGCAAAATTTTGAAGGATGTGATGATGTGAGCCATGTGGATATTTGTTGAGAGGAGAGCATTCGATTCCAAAGAAATAGTTGGTGCAAAGGCACTGGGCTGAGAGCACACTAGCATGTTTGAGAAGCAGTGAGGAGATTGGAGTGGAGTAAGGGGGTGCGGATAGTAATTGGAAAAGAGATTTGAGAGGGAACAGAGGCCAGATGATATAGGGTCTTGCAGACAAATGTGAAGACTTTAGCTTTTGCTTTGAGAGAAATAGGGGCCATTTGAGCTGAGAAGTGATGTGATCTGACCTATGTTTCAGAGGACCACTCTGGCTGATGTGTGGAGAGTAGACTCAAGGGAGGTATAGACGCAGGGAGTCCAGGGAGGACTGAACACAGTTAGGCTGCAACGTTTTTTCTGCTTCACAGGTGATTAGAGAACACGGTCACAAGAGGGACTTCTGTCCCTGTCCCTTTAACTTTTTGATTAAGGGAATAAATAACAGAGTGGTAAGGATAATAGCAGACAATGGCTTCAGCACATGGAAGTGGGTCAGGACTGGAGGGAGGTGGTGGTGGTGGAGGAGCAGAAGTCTCAGCTGTCTCCTCCACTCTTCTTTTCTGTCTTAGGGAAATGTGCAGGGAGAGGCAGGCACTGTTGGGATGGACATCTTTGGAAAGCCTATAAAAGAAACTTTTATGGGTTTTAAAGTTTTGAGCATTTATTTTTCTTCATTAATTCAGTAAATATTTATGCAGCCATTGTATAGCTTAAATTAGTGGGGGAAACTGACAATAATCAGAAAGCATGATAAATATGCAAATTATATAATGTGTTAGGTTATAACCTGAGTTGTAGAAAAATGTAAGGCAAAGTAGGTAGGAGTTCCCAGGGCGGGGAAAGGGTAGGTTGCTGTATTAATGGTGTGGTCAGGGTAGGCTTCATTGAGGAAATAGTCTGGTTTGGTGGCCAACAGGCCTTTACAATTTCACACGGTGATTAACTAGAGTCACTGTACCATCACCTTTTCTTTTATATTGTGCCACCTGCTGGTAAGGAAGATAAGTCCGCTGTCGTCTCTTCCTTTCCTACTGAGTGGAGAGGGCTGCTGCTGCTGAGCTCATTTCATGTTCTTCACTGCCAGAGTCTCAATCCTGTTGACTCCTTAGCTCCTTCTCACAAAATGTGAGCAACTCTTGTTCAAGCTGAATTGGTTTTCCAGGGAAATTGCTACTTCTTGTCATTTATATATATTGTTTCAGTATCATTGCAGGGACCCCTGAGATTGGGTTAGCATAGCCTGGGTCTATATGGCACAATACGGGTAACAGAAACATTCACCAATTAATTTTTTTCTTCTTGCTTTCCCCCTCTGTTTATAAATTCCCAATAATGGAGCATTTGATCACGTTGTCAAACAGTTCTTTAAATTTGGTCTCAAGGTGATGAAGAATAACGAGACACTCAGGATGATGGCTGAATCAGCTATGGGATGGTCTTTACTGTCTAACTCGTCATTTTCTGTTTAAATGGAGTGATTTGATGATTTTGAACAAATGCAATGACAGTGTCAACTCTAGATAGTATTTACAAGAATTACCTAATGTAAGCATTATCTAGAAGACTAATTCAGCACTTTTCAAAGTGTATTCCATGGCACAACAATCTTACGTGGTGTTCTCAGAAGCAAAAAGGATTCAGTGGTCAAATAAGTTTTGGAAGGACTGCATGCTGCAGCTCTGCCCTGGAGATTTGTGATGCACATTTGTCTCTTAATAGCTTTGAGAACTTTTCAACAAATGAAGTTTTGTTTAATTCAATGTTTCCCAAATATATTTGATTATCTATTTGTCATATAACCATCAATTGAATCCTATGGGACTACCAGTTTACAGAATGTGCTCTGGGAAAAGCTGATGTGGATGAAGTTAAATTTCTTAGAAAAATAAGCAGAATGGCTTATTAACGGGATTCAACCGAAGTTGCATTCAATGCTGAGTTGAATGTCAAATGTTGGAATGTGTAACTTGAGAGTGAGTTACGTTTTTGAACTTATTGTTGTCCCTGATGTTTATTATGTTGTCCTTGATGTTTATTACAGTGCTAAAAGTTTCTATATAGTTTTCTGAATCTGAACATTAGAAATCTCACGTTGATTTAATTTTGAATTTGTTATATAGTCATAAAATAGACGGGGTGTCAATAGTCATCAACTTCATAAAGCTACGTAAGGCAAGGCCTATTGGCATTTAAACAAACCAAAGATATGGCTTCTAATTTGTGACCTTGCTCTAATTGTCCTAAGTGACTGCTGTGACAAAATTTATTTCTTCAAATAGAAACAAAAGAGATCTGGCTTAAATATTGATAATTTGTTCTAGAATTAGGGGGTTTCTTACTATTGCCCGCAACATGAAACTATTTTTGAGACTTAAGATGAATACTCTTAGTTTTCTAAGCTCTTCCAAGATTTTGAAGTACAAATCATAAGGATGCCTGAGATGGCAATGATTTTGGCAGTGCTAAATTGTCAAAATTAGTTTAAACTTCACTTTTTTGACCTCTGCCCCCAAGCCAATTTTCCATTGCTTATGCAAAATGAAATTAAAATGTATTTCTTTTGCTGAAATACTCCTTAGAAGATTTATCTGGAAAATTTCTTTTTCATAAATGATCATATCTTTAAAGCCAGTGGACCTTCTGTTTCCTTTCATTCCTTATTGAGTAGGAAGTTAGGGGACAATTGAGTCTCGGAAATCTTGAACTGAAAATTTACTTTTTGGTAGAGGATAACATTTTTTATTCTTTGTCACATTGTCTAATGTTTCAAGTCAATAAGTTTGCTCATCTCAACAATGTTTTTCTTAAATGAGAATCACTTTTTCTTTTCAACAAAGAAATAGGACAAATTTTGTCCTGGAAAACAAGTGGTATGTTGGAGTGGTTCCTTCTTAGTTTTCATGAAAAATGTTGGCATGCTCTGCTCACTATGGTATGTTCTGTGCGCCGTATACTTTGATGCTTCTCCTCTTGATTCCTTCCCTGTGGGAGGTGATACATGTCTTTCCTGTTGAGCTTAGGCTTGGCCCATGTGACTTGCTTTGGCCAATTAAACAAGAACAGAGGTGATGTGTGACACGTTCAGCATAAGCTTATACAGCCATTTCGTGGTTTGCCATATGCTTTTTTCCCTCCCTGCTATGGAAATCTGTTTTGTCTGAATTAGAGGTTGTTCCATCATTCTAGGACTTAGAGTGAAGCTGATGGGTAGCAGATCCACCGCCAACCAGCAACTGATACTTCTGCAAGGAAGATAAAAACTCTTGTTGGTGAGAGGCTCAGATTATTTGTTCTTGTTTATGACTCATTCTATCTTGACTAATACAGTCACCCTCATTGGAAAATTTCTAACTTTCCTTTTTAAAAAGCTTGATATAAAAGCAAAGAATTCAAACTATCATCTGTCAGTTAATAAATATTAAGTGAATAGAAGAAATTGTCAACAAATTGATACAAAGCTAACTTTCAACATCAACAAGCAATAAAATCTTTAACCACTGTAACGTAGTTAATAACTGCTATCTAGTTTTAAGTAATGAAGCAAATAAAAATATAGACTCCACTGCAACGCTGCTGTTTAATGGACCGATTACAATGATTCTTGGATGTGAACATGGTATTTTTAATCCAAACCTTTTCTATTCAGACCTTAATAACTGTTTTTGTAAGTTGCAATTTAGTCTCTCAAAAGCACCAAAAAAAGAGTAAAATTAAATTTTTAGTAACTTGAGTTTACATACAAATGATTCTTTGAGGTAGTGGTAGTTAACGCAATAAGCCCCTAGAATATCATTTTACAGATGCACATATTTTTCTCAGGTGGGAGTAGACTTCCTTGGTGTTAGGACAGTGCTGATTCTGATGAATTATTTAATTCATAAATAACAATCAATAATTATTATTTCTGTAGATTTTCACCCAGGAAAAGTGAAAGGAGTACTTGAGAAATGTTTTAGGTGAATATGAGAGATGCCATTCTTGAGGGTTTTTAAGACTTGCAATTCTTAGGGCAAATATACGTATACATACTCTGAATTTGTAAAGTACATTAAAATACTGAGATTATTTTATTTTGATGAAGAATTTTAGAGTTTGGTTCACTGATGAAAACAAATATTAATCTTGGAAACTGAATAGCACAATTAATTCTGTTTGAACTGGCACACAAACAGGTAAGGAGGAAACAGGTTAACTTTCCTCATTTCTGGACATAAGCAATTCTCTTTCTATTTCTTGAAAAATGCTAATCTGTTCCAATGGGAAGAAAAGAAGTATTTGAAAAATGCCTTTCAAGCAATTGACATTAATCTTGTTTGAGAAGAGTATGATTTTATTGTCAGAAGCTATAGAAAAAAAAATCTTAAGTATATTTCCCCATTTATAACCCAACTTGGTTTATTCCACTGCTATAGTTCTCCTGAAACAAGGCAAGAAACTTAGAATGCTTTAATTTTACTCTGAAAAAGATGCCATCTTCTATATATTGTTGTTCTTACGTTTTAGCTCTGCTGTTATTAGATTACCTTTAAAAATTAATTACTGTGGCTATTATTATTTTATGGAGCCTATATTGATTCAGATTTGCAAATAAAAATGGATTTTTTTCCCCATCATTGCTTCTTGTATCCCACTCCATCGTCGCTTTTTTGCTCTTTGCTCAAGTTCAGTTTTTAGCAGTTCCTTCATAGTGTGGTAGGGCAGGGGGCTTGTCTATAAACAGCAAACTCCCTTATTCTTTGTATGCCTAAAAACGTCTTTTACTCTCAGTTTTTAAATATTAGTTTACAGGGTAGAGAATTCTAGGTTGACAGTTATTTCACTGAACACATTTAAAATATTTTTGCTTTGTCTTCTGACAGATGTTTCTGCTGATTACAAGTCTGCTGCTGGTCTGACTGTAGTTTATTTGTAGGTTATTTCTCCTACGTAGCTTTAAAAATTGTCTTGACTCTTGTTTCTCTACAGCTTCGCTCTGAGGCATATTTTTAAAAAAGTTCAGCTAAGAACTCACTATGCCCTTTAAAATCTAATGACTTATGCCTTTATTCATTTCAGGAAACATTTCACCGTTACCTCTTTGAATATTGTCTCTTTCTAAAGACATCATTTCTCTTTCTGAAACTCTTATATGTATGCTAAAAGTTCTAATTCTATCCTTGTGTTTCTTAACTATTTTCTTCCCCAAATTTTTGGTGATTGCCTTATCTCTTTACCTTCCAAATCACTAATTTCCTTTTCTGTTATGTCTAGTGTATAGTTTAAGCCATTATAGATTATTAAAATGACTATGGTTTTTTTGTCTTAATCTGATTGAGCTGCTATAACACAATATCACAAACTGGGTGACTTCTAAATAACAGAAATGTATTTCTTGCAATTCTGAAGACTGAGATGTCTAAGATCAAGCAGGAGGCAGATTTAGTGACTGGTGAGGACTCAATGCCTGGGTCAAGGACTGCTACCTTGCTGTGTCCCCATATGGCAGAAGGGGCAAGGGAGCTTTCTCAGATTTGTTTTATAAGCAAGTAATCCTATTCATGCGGGGCAGAGCCCTCATGATCTAATCACTTCCCAAAGGCTCTACCTCCCAATACTATCACCTTGGAGGTTGGGGTTTCAATAATGGATTTTTGGGAGAACATAAACATTAAGTCCATAGCAGTCTTCATTTCTAAAAATTTTGTTTTGTTTAGATTTTTCTTTCTCAAATCTGCCTGTTCTTTTTCCAAAGAACCTTTATCTTGTCTTATTAATGCTTTTCCTTCCTTTATTTTGTGGGACATTATTAATGTACTTATTTTCAACATTTCATTTTAGATTATGCAGTTATCTTAATTATTCACAGCTGTAAATTCCCCCTTTATCATGCTTGCTTTCTCAGAGCTGTGGGTTTCCCTATGTGTTTTACAATTTTGGATTACATGCTCATCTTCAGTTGACTTTGTTTCCTCGGGAAGCCTGTTTGCCTTGAGTTGAAGAGGCACCTCTATTAGGTACTGTTGCCTAAGTCTTTGCTAGGGCTCTGTTTCGCCATGGCTCTGAATCTGTTTTAATGTTAGTTTCTTGGCTACAAACATCCTCATGCCACTTAAGTAATGTGAATTCAGGTCACACATTCAATACTTTTAGTTTAGAAAAATGTGAAAATAAGCCATAGAGTTGCTATTAAGAGCATTTGGCACTAATGGGAACCTTAAAATTTCTATCTGGAAGGTGGGTAGAGCCTGTTAAAGAATCTGTCTTAAAGTTGTATCTGCAGTTTGCATAGCAAATATAGTACTTTTACTAAATTTGCATGTTTATTTGGAATAGCTTGGAGACAGGATGATGGAAATACGATATAGTCTTTAAACTGTAGTTAACAGTAATAACAGTGATTTTACTTAGAATATGTGCTTATTTGGAGTATACTGAGAAGTGTTGACAGAAATAATGGTGGCTGAAAATCATCTCAAGCCTCCCTTTGTGGTTTGAGCTAAATATATAGTCTGGAATAATATATAAAGGCACTGATCAGCCACAATACCTCTCTGAAGAGGTGGGGGAAGGGAACTCTTGATAAACATATCTTTTAAAACCTATGCATCTGGATTAAATTTAAAAAGTGTTAAATAACGTTTAGGTTTATTTTGAATTACATGACAGTTGACCTAATCATATGTGGGGTATTGGACTAGTTAAGATTTCAGAAAATAAGCTAAAGTCAATCAAAACATTTAAGTTTCTCAATTTAATTTGATACGACCCTGAGCTTTTGCTTCATATAAAACCAGGAAGAGGAAATTTAAATTAAAAATGAAAGAAGATCTTTATTAACTTGGACAGAAAGAGCTTTGATTATAGTCTTCCTTTCTACAGTCAGTGAGATGTCTGACATCGAACCTTAGGGACTCCAGAGCAGTAACAAATTAAGAGAAGAATACTGCTGTTCCTGTGACAGTGTTTGGAGAGTGTAAAACAGTATTAGGTCTGGGAGGACTTTGTCTTGAATGAAAGGCCTGAAACTTAAGGAGGTTAAAAATGAAGGAACAATGGGATATCCATGTTGTTGGTTTAATAATTAGCACAAGAAAAAAAAAAATAAGTAGCCTGTCTTGAGTTTGGGAGAGAGGAGGCACAATATTTGGTCCCACTCCTAAGTTTTTGGAAGTAAGATAGAATAAGTTCTTTTCCTTTTTTTTTTTGGTGGAAAGGATATATTACTAGAAAAGGGATGGGGAGTAAGGGCAACATCTCACTTTGGCTCTATGTATGTCCAAGGTTTTTGGAATAGACTGCATGATTTCCAGGTCTACTCTGTCAGTTCCTCGAGGTCGGTGATGGTAAGAAGTTGCTTAAACTCTCTATGCTTATTTTCTCTATATGTGAAATTGGGAAATTTGAGTTGGTATAGGAAGCAAATAGTCTTTGTAGAGTGTTGTGCTGCCTCATAGGCGTCTATGGTGTTCCAAAGGGAAATTGGTGCTGAAAAATAAGGATTTTAAGTCATAAGAGGTTATCAGGAATGTTTCCCTTACATATAATTGAAATACCTTCTATATGTTTGTGTGAATTTATCTAGGGGGTTGAGTAGGTGACAGGAGGCACAGCTTTCTTTAGATTTTCAAAATTATTCAAAATCCCCAAAAGGGATTTGTCCTAAAATTTCTGCGAGGGGACAGGACAGTCCTAATTTGTGTACTATATGAAAGACTACAAAATATATTGGAGTTAATGTAGTTCTCATTTCAATAAGGTGAGTATTGGAGCACATTGGAACATCAGTACAGGTGGGGAAGAGGTATGTTCCCGTGGCAACAAGAGTCCTTACAAAAACGTTCAGAAATACACATAGAAATGTGGGACCACATTTGAATTAATCTAGGAACTTCTGAATTTGTTGGGTGGATTTGATTGTAGTTGTGGTTCTCCTAATTCTGTAGGTATTTAGAGGTTGAACCAACGAAAGAACTATTGCATCTTATTTCTACTTTGATTTTGCTATAACTCCATGTCCCAGGTCAAGACATTTAATTATCTACTCTTATATATCTTTGACTGGAGCATATGATTCTCGATGACTTATTAGCTTCAATGTATCACAAAGACTTGTGGTTGGATTCACAAGTGTAATGGTCATTTAGGTTATACTGATCTCTTATAATTTGCCACTTGCTTTTCATTTGTTCTTTGAAAAAATTCAAAATTAATGAAGGACATTCTCTGGGTAATGCTTACATTTTCCACTCAGACTTGAAATGTCAGCTGAGATTTAGAGATTACTTAGAAAAGGTAGTAAAGTACCTTTGAGTGGACCAGCAGAATTCTAGTGCAACGCAAACACATGTCTGAGATGGAGGAGTCAGTGGTCTTAGTTGAGGTAGCTTCATCTTCATCTCCTTAGCTAGGTATGTTGCTCTCTGCTTCCTGACATAGACTCTGTGCAACTGTCAGAATGACCTCTTCACATTCTCCTGCCAATGTGTGCCTATTTCTACCTCTAATTTTGCTCATACCACATTGTTTTACTTCATGGGATGGCTCTTAATGTTTATCTCCTTATTCTGCCCATTTTAAAAGTTTCTTCTTAGAAAGTTTTCACAGACTAATTCTGTCTCTAGTAATCCCTCATTTATGTATATAATCCTTCATCTTGTCTTCTTCTTTGAATTATAAGCAACTCAAGGACGAGATAGTGGCAGAGACTGTTCAAATCCATTCCTCTTTTTGGGCATATAGTTAGACCATGTCCTCAGCTTGCTTTACCTTGCAATTAGATGAGACCATGAGACTAAGTTCTACAATACTACTTTCAGAAGTGAGGAACACTACTTTCAGGTCTGACATTAAAATATCCTACACACGGTCCTCTGTGTTCTTTTCCCGTATGCTGGCTGAATGTAGAGGCTGGAGGGTTTTAGGGGAGGGTGGATCTGCAAGATGGAAGGGGCTTAGCTCTCTGAAGTATTATATGAAAATATCCCACCAACTAGGAATAACTACATTATGCTGTTAGAGGATAAGCAACCAACTTACCAACTTAGCATGTATTAAGCCACCAGGGTCTTGGGGCTTCTCTGGTAGCAGCTAGTGTTACTCTAACAAATATAGAGGTAAATTATATTATATTTGTTTCTTTCACTGTACCCAGAATAATGTAGACAGAGGTTCTGTCAATGCTGGCTGCCTCCTCCAAAATGACTACCAAAATAAACATCACATTCCAGAGCAAAGAGAAGTAGGATGATGTTCTGCTCAGGTCTGGAGAGTGGCAGTAGGACGAAGAAGAGATGTTAGGAGTGGACGGCCCAGTATGAAGGTACACAGGGTAGATAAGGCACATACATTTGGTCTTCTACCCTGGTCAATGGCATCAAATAAACAAACAATATTGTTATTGATTATTATATTAAGCAAATATCAGGAAAGATATTGATATTGATTATTACATTAGATAAATGTTCAGAGGGGTGGTATTATTGATTTTTATATTTCACAAATATAAGGATGGACAAAACTTACACCTCAGCCAACTCATCTTAAAATGACTTAAGGTTTTGAGCACAATTCTGGGACAGGGACTTATTTTATGATGAATGTTTTAGAATATCTGAGAACTTTTCTCATCGAATTCCCATTAAGAAGAAAAGCAATTAGGGACACATATGCATCTGTCTATAAAACTGCCTTGGAGCTGGCAGCATCACTGTCAGCAACAAAGACCCATGGGATCCATCAAATACCAAAGTTGAACAGAGCCTCTTTAAGATATGGGGCCAATTAAAGAAATCAAACTGAGAGATGGAACACATTTGCAGAAAGTGGGAACATTTTAGTTATGTGTAACATGTAAACAAGGTGATATAGTTTGGCTGTGTCACCACCCAAAATCTCATATTGAATTGTAATCCCCATAATCCCCACATGTCAAGGGAGAGACCAGGTGGAGGTAATCAAATCATGGGGGCGGTTTCCCCGTGCTGTTCTCGTGATAGTGAGTGAGTTCTCACGAGAGCTGATGGTTTCATGAGTTTGGTCGTTCCTCCTGTGTTCATTCTCCCTCCTGCAGCCTTATGAAGAAGGTGCCTTGCTTCTCTTTTGCCTTCTGCCATGATTGCAAGTTTCCTGAGGCCTTCCCAGCCATGCAAAACTATGAGTCAATTAAACTTCTTTCCTTTCTAAATTACCCTGTCCCAGGCAGTTCTTTATAGCAGTGTGAGAACAGACTGATACACAACATTACCTATGATAAGAGGTCCACAGTTTTTGTACCTTTGAGGTGGAGAAATGGTAGCTACATAGGATAGGCTAAGCAATCCCTCATTTACATGTGCTGTGGGTAAAGGGCAAAAAAATTAAGTTATTATTCAGTTTGTGACTGTGGGACAGGAATACATGGTTGTTACCAAAGCTTGCTTTTTGGAAAATTCAAGTAATAACAAAATTCTTGATTTTAACCCATATCTTCTTCAATGTGAGATTAAAACAACCTAGAGAAGGACTGATAACAAGATAAGAAAAGGGTTTAAAACAGTATTTGTGGAAGGCATTTCCCCCTGGTGGGAACGATGAAGGAAGAGTTAGAGATGAAGAGGCCATAGAGAGGTGGAATTCCAACGTACACATTCAGAAGAATCTGAGAAATATGTTCTACAGGGAAGGAAACACAAAAGAAAATTTATACACACAACACATGCAAGCGGTAAAGACACCGTTGAGGCTGTTGCTGTTGTCTTGCCTAGAAAACATTCCCCCTTTGATTGACACTTGTCATTCAGGTCTCAGCTTACATCTTTGCTGACTACCCCATGTAATGTTGCTCCATCAGCCATTGTCTTCACATTGTGATAGTGAAATTTTCGTCATAGAACTTAACTGTGTTTAAAGTTTTCTAATTCATTCGTGTGTTTGCCGTTCATATTCCATGGCACAGAGATCTCATCTGGCTTGCTCATCACCATACTCTGAGCACCCAGACTAGGACTTGGCACAGAGGAGGCATTCAGTAAACATTTTCATCAATTCAGGCTACTGTAGCAAGTAATTATAGACTGGGTTGCTTAAACAACAGACCTTTATTTCTCACAGTTCTGGAAGTTGGGAAGTTCAAGGTCAAGGTACTGGAAGATTTGGTGTCTGCTGAGGGCCACATCCTGGTTCAGAGATGGCTGTCTTCTCACTAGATTCTCACATGATGGAAAGATGGTGAGCTAGCTCTCTGGAATCCCTTTTATAAGTACACTAATCCCAATTATGAGGGCTCCACCCTTGTGACCAAATGACCTCCACAGACCCCATCTTTGATACCTTCACATTGGGAGTTAGGATTCCAACATATAAATTCTGGGGAAAGACAAACATTTAATTCATTTAAACACACATCTATGGAATGGATAAACCAGATACCTGTCCTTTGTACTAGAAAAGTTGCCTTTGAATCAAAATCAGGTGAAGGAGAAGCTTAAGAAATACCTAAAAACTTTCTGTGACTAAGGGAAGGGACTTCAGCACATATTATTTAGTTATCTTGCTTCAAATGCAAAAACACTGAAGAGAAGTTAAGCTGACAGCATGTCACAAACAACAGCCACCGTCTTCTGACTCTGAAATTCTTGATTATTTTGCTGCCCATTTTATACATTTCTCTCTTCAATGTTTGGGAGGAGTCATATTTAGGAGAAAAACAAGTTGTTTGGCCACTTGGATAAAGCCATTGGCCACCTCAGCAAATCCTCTGCTTTGGCTGTGGGCACTCTGACCCGAATAAGCAGCAGGTGGTAAATTAATGGTGTGATTTGCATTTTTGAGTGTATGTGTGTGCAGAATCTTGCTTATACTGGTCTAGAGCTCTTTATATTAAAATGTGTTTATATTTAAAGAAATAGAAAAGGAATTATTTGCCTGCTTTTGTCATGGTTGTACTATAATCCACCATGAGAAATCATAATATAATTTCATTTTTCCCTTGGTTTAATGCTGTTAAAGGAGCCAGCTCTAAGTCTGAGGAAACAAATCTACTTTTAAGTATACCTGCATGCAAATGGGCTGTGGAGGTGGTTTATCCTTTTACATAATAAGTAGAGAGTTCTCTTTTTCAGTGGAATAGATGTATAGATTAATAAACCCCGGCTAGGCACACGGATACGTGGAATCAATGTAAGCCTGGTTAGAGATGACAAAGAGCTTCACGCTCGAGTGCTTTGCAGCCTAATTCAATAAAACAAAATGAAAGGCAAATGCTTGAGGAGTCGAAGAGAGGATCTTTATGAAAATATTAAAACCTCTGTACAAAGAAAGTCGTATTCTTTTCTGAGCTTGCTCCCAATATTGCAATGTAATATATGGGCCTCTTTTGGGGGAAAAGAATTAAAGGTGCTTTGTGATTTTTTAACAAAGCAACAAAAAGGAACCATTTTGAGTGTAGAAGCCTACACTTTGGTCTTTAACTGGAAAGTAAAATGCTAAGATAAAACTAGATTTTTTTCCCCCATCAATTTGCAAAACTAAGTATGAATCTAAACTGAAATAGCGACAGCGTGAAAAGCTATTCACGGGTCTGCAGCCATCTCTGATTCTATCAATTTGTTTTCCAGTCTTTGTTGTGATTCCGTGTTTCTCATGGATCTCTAGAGACAGCTTCCGGCTTGAGAGAATATCAATAGCCCGCATGTTTCTAGGAGGCTTCCCTGCGACAGTCATGATGCTTCCACAGATCACATCTTCTCTTTCTTTAATGATGGTGGTAAAACAACAAAAATTATTCATTTTGGGAAACATGAAAATCAACAAAGCAATAATACCTGAGTGAGAATATAATTTTGCTTCCTCTTTGTGCAATAAGCTCAAAGGCAAAAAGTAAGAATCAATTGGTCTCTTTTCTGGGATTTCATAAATCCATAATTACATCACATGCATTTAAAAATGAAGCAAGGAGTTTAATAGATTTGGACAGAACTTGCACACTACAATGAAATAAGTACTGGACTTTCTAACTCAGCCTGGAAGGCCTGGTTTCCAGCTGAGCCCCATCAGGTGACAAGTGGGTCACCTCCGATAAAATCTGTAATTCCCCTGAACTCTGTGTTTCATATCTATAAAATGGAAATAAAAATATATACTGTTTTGACCTCACAGGGCTGATGAAATATGACATGTATGCAAGTATCTAGAAAATGTGAGAAGCATGTGTGAATACAACATACGCTCAAATTATTAGAGGAGATACACTTTAATATTCACACCATTCTCTGGGAAATCTGTCCTGTCCAGAAAATCTTAACATGTTTGTTTTTAAGGGAAGAATTGCTGCTTTCAGTTGTACATTTTGTATTTTAAAATATATGTGTTTACATATATGTTAATATTTATATTTTTCTGCTTTTTTCCCTCTTCTCCCCCTTCCCAACCCTCTTAGCTCTTCTTCCGTATTATCCTTGAACATTCAATTCAGTGTTATCTCCTGTAAGAAACTTCCCCCATGCCCAAGGCTGGATTGGTCCGTACTACCGTGCTTTTAAAAACATCTTTGAGTTTATCTACAATTACATTTTCAACGTATCTTATGTTTATTTTCCTGTCTCCTTTGCTAGATCGTGAGTATCTTGAGAGTGGACTTTGTTTCTTAATCATGTTTGAATTCCCAAGGCCTAGACAGTGTTGGCCACATTGTAGGCACTCAGAAAATTTTGTTGCATTACTAATGGCTGTTCTTATAAAAAAAATGTAAATGTGTAAAGGTTTCTATTCCTATGTGAGGGGCCAGGGATTGGTTAGATTTATCTGTTGCTATAAGAAACTGGGTTTTTCTTTAGAAATTGTGGTAGAAAGAATGGTTTCCCCAAGATGACTTTATACTGGAATCTGAGACTCTGTTATGTAACATGACAAAAGGAACTTTATACAGGTGTATTTAAGGTTACAGATCTTAAAATAGAGAGATCATCCTGGATTATCTGGTTGGGCACAACCTAATCACATAAGCCCTCAGAAACAGATACCTTTCCCTGGCAGAAGCAGAAGAGATGGGGCAACAGAAGCAGTGAGGTTCAAAGCGTGAGAAGGACTTGATGTGTTGTTGCTGGCCATGTAAAGAAGTGGGCTGTGTATAAAGGCTGGAGAGGGACCTCAAGGAGCTGAGAGAGGTTCCTGGCTGACAGTTAGTAAGGAAGCAGGAACGTCAGCCCTACGTCCTCCAGGAACCAAATTCTATCAACAATGTGAACAGGCTTGAAAGCAGATTCTTCCTCTGAGGTTCTAGACAAGCTCTCCAGTTGGCTGACGACTTCAGCCTTAGGAGACCCATAGCCAAAAAAACAGTCTAGTCGACCTGGACTTCTATCTACAGAATAGTGAGATAATACATTTGGGTTGTTATATGCCATTAAGTTTATGGTAATTGGTTATGGCAGCAATAGAATACAAATTCAGAAATTACTAGTTTCAAAAGACTAGGTTTTAGAATCTTATCATAAAGGTGGGATAGGTTGGGTGCAGTGACTCACGCCTGTAATTCCAGCACTTTGGGAGGCCAAGGGGCAGATCACTTGAGCCCAGGGGTTTGAGACAACCCTGGCTAACATGATGAAACCCCGTCTCTACTAAAAATACAAAAATTAGCCAGGCAGGTGGCGTGTGCCTGTAATCCCAGCTACTCGGAAGGCTGAGGCACGAGAATCGCTTGAACCCAGGAGGCAGAGGTTGCAGTGAGCCGAGATCGCACCACTGTACTCCAGCCTGGAGTACAGAGAACAGCACTCTGTCTCAAAACAAAACAAAAAAATGTGGACTAGTCTGGGTCTGCAACAGACTATGAAAATCCTCAGAGGGGATGCCACTGAAAAGTTACACAGGTTGGATTCTCTGCGATGGTGACAGTGGCGGTGGTGGAATTAGGGGATTGGCTGGAGCTGCCATCCTAAGTCAGAGTGGGCAGTGCATGGACCACCCCCTCTCCCCACCTAGGAATTGGTTTAATTTCTTCCTGAGTTGAAGCTGAGTACAAGTTAGATTTGGCAGGGCAGGGCTGGACAGAGCAGAAGTTGCAGAAATAAATCGCAAGAGTTAGTTTGGAAATTGCGTTTCCCCAGAATTTTGAAGATATTTCTCCCTGGTCTGCCAACTTCTAGAGTTCCTCTTGAGAAGTCCAACGTCATTCTGATGGTAAATCCCCTGCTGCGCTCATGCCTCCCTCCGCTGCCTTAGTGTGGAAGCTTCTCTGTTTAGCTGTTTCCAACCTGCTGCCAAAGTGGAGAATGAACAATCTCTTTGCCTAGTTGAATTGGGCAGGGGACCTAGGGGACTTCCCAGCTCCTCAGCCTGACTTTTAATCAGTCTTCTATGTCTTCATCCCTACCTCTCACCTCTTCAGACGTATTTGGTGTCGCCAATTCCTATGTCTTTCTGGAGTTCAGAGGTACAAGCAGTCTTTCTTGCCAGTGGCTTTTCCTTCTGGAGGCAGTTCCCAGATTGCTGTTTGCTAAGTCTGTGACAGCCACTTGTCCACCCCTCTCTGGGGTGGATTTAAATCTTGGAGGATTTATACCATTCATAACCCTTTACTGATAGTCTAGTTTCATTTGAGGAGGAAATGAAATCATCCTATGTCTCCAATTAGCCATGTTAACCACAAGGCCACTGGCCTCATTTCTTCGCCTACAAAATGAGAGGTTATGGTGGGTAAACTTAAAGGCATTTTCCTCCACTGAAAGTCTTTGCTCCTGCATATGGTTTAGATTTAATGTAATTCCCAGCTGATCACAGCTAGATTCTCTATCACTTATCTCACTTTCAGAAGAGCAGTGATTATTTTTGCTTTTGTTGTTTTGAATCTCTTTGAGCGAGAGACCTGTGGTGTAGCAAATTATATCTTGTGTACAAATTAGAGTAAACTGAAAAACACAGGTGACTTTTGTTCCCTTCTGCATCACAAAGACCTTTTCAATACACCTGATTGATTGTAAAGGGAACTCTGGGAGCAGATGTGAGCTACCGGGACTCTGCTAATGGTAATTTGGGTGCTGTCATATTTATCATGCTGTGCTATTTGGCAAGCAAGTAGGAAGCCTTTAAACTTTTTGCTCTTTCTGAAAAAATAAAAATTCAGAAAGAAAATGATACCACAATTTCAATCAGAAAGAAGTTTCCTTTCTATGGGGAATCACAAAGAATGTTCTGATAAGTCAATAAAAGTCCTGCTTTGGTTCAATTAGTTAAGGTTGGAGTCTTTGATTCATGAAGTCTGGTGGAAATGGATTGCCTTCCCCGTTGGAACTCCACTATGTGGCTTGGCACTTTATACTTGTAGCATCAATGCCTGTCCCTGTTTGTTGTAGTCACTGCTGTTCATGACTAGCTTATGTGTTCTGTTTTAATATCCAGAAGAAGAACTTGCAAAAGATAATGACTTTTTCTAAGATAGTGTGTTATGTAATATTTGAAATAAAAAAAAAACTTAGAATTTGGTATAATCCATTGTATATGGTTTTTGTTTGTATCAGTGCCATTGGTATAGGGGATGGGAATAGAATCCTCTGAAAAGTTTTCAATTAAAACAGAAATTCTAAATAGTCAAAGTAAAGGAGACAGACATGGACAATCTTTAACTCTCTTAAAACTCTCAATTATTTTGCATGCAGAACATTATTAAAGGCTTGTAGAAAAAGAGATGAATGCATCAATATTTGAAACATTTAGGTTATTCAGTGACTCACTCTGTGTACTTATTTATATTGATACATAATAGATGTACATATTTTTGGGATACATGTGATAATTTGATACATTCACATGAGCAAATAAGGGTAAATAGATATTCATTATCTTAAATATTTATCTTTTCTTTATGCTAGGAACATTCAAATTATTCTCCTCAGCTATTTTGAAATGTACAATCAATTAATGTTAACTATAGTCACTAGCTGTGACTAGTGACATACTGATCTGTTGAACACTAGGTCCCATTTCTTCTATATAACTGTAGATCTGTAACCATTAATCAAACTCTTTTTTTTTTTTTTTGAGATGGAGTCTCGCTCTGTCATCCAGGCTGGAGTGTGCAATCTTGGCTCACTGCAGCCTCTACCTCCTGGGTTCAAGCGATTCTCCTGCCTCAGCCTCCTGAGTAGCTGGGACTGTAAGTGCATGCCACCATGTCCAGCTAATTTTTCGTATTTTTAGTAGAGATGGGGTTTCACAGTGTTATCAAACTCTTTTTATGTCTTCGTCCCCACTACCCTTCCTGGCTTGTGGTAACCACCAATCTCTTCTTTATCTTCATGAGATCTACTTTTTTAGCTGGCATATATGAGTGAGAATGTGGGATATTTATCTTTCTGTACTTTGCCTGTTTCACTTAACATAATGACCTCTAGTTCCACTCATGTTGCTACAAATGAAAGGATTTCACTCATTTTTATGGCTAAATAATATTCCATTTTATATATATACATATATATATATGTATGTGTATATATATATATATATGTATATATATATATGATACTTACCTTTTTTTTAGATGGAGTCTTGCTCTGTTGCCCTGCCTGGAGTGCAGTGGCATGATCTCAACTCACTGCAAACTTCACCTACTGGGTTCAAGTGATTCTCCTGCCTCAGCCTCCTGAGTAGCTGGGACTAAAGATGCCCGCCAGAACACCCGGCTAATTTGTGTATTTTTAGTAGAGACAGGGTTTTGCCGTGTTGCTCAGGCTGGTCTTGAACGGCTGACCTTAGGTGATCCACCCACCTTGGCCTCCCAAAGTGCTGGGAGAACAGGTTTAAACCACTGCACCTGGCTACATCACATTTTCTTTATCCTTCACTCATTGATGGACACTTAGGTTGATTTCATATTTTGGCCATTATGAATAGTGCCGAAAAAGCATGAGAGTGCAGACACTTTTCAATATACTGATTTCCTTTCTTTTGCATATATATATCAAGAGGTGGAATTGCTGGATCATATGATAACACAATTTTTATTTCTTTGAGAAAGCTCCATATTATTTTCCATAGTGGTTCTATTAGTTTACATTTCCACCAACATTGTACTAGGGTTCCCCTTTCTCCACATCCTTCCCAGCATCTGTTTATCCTGTCTTTTTGATAAAAGCCTTTCTAAGTGGGGTAAGATGATATCTTATTGTGGTTTTGAGATGCATTTCTCTGATGATTAGTGATGTTGAACGTCTTTTTCATATACCTGTTGGCTGTTGATTGTCTTCTTTTGAGAAATGTGTATTCAGATCTTTTGCCCATTTTAAAATCAGATTTTTTTTTTCCTGTTGAGTTTGGGTTCCTTATATATTTTGGTTATTGATACCTCATCACATGGATAGTTTGCAACTATTTTCTTCCTTTCTGTATGTTGTGTCTAGGTTTGTAGTATATTTTGAAGTCAGGTAGTAAGATGCCTCCAGCTTTGTTCTTTTTGCTCAGAATTCCTTTTGCTTCTTGGAGTCTTATGTGGTTTCATATTAATTTAAGGATTTTTCTTCTATTTCTGTGAAGAATGTTATTAGTATTTTGATAGGGATTGCATTGACTATAAATTGTTTTGGGTGGTATTGTCATTTTTAACAATATTAATTCTTCTAATCCATGAGCATGGAATATTCTCGAATTTTTTTTGTGTCCCCTTCAATTTCTTTCAGTGTTTTCATCACTGTTTCATAGTTTTCCTTGAGTAGGATTTTCATATCTTTGGTTACATTGATTCCTAGGTATTTAATATTCTTTGTAGCTATTGTAAATGTGATTGCTTTCCTGATTTCCTTTTAGATTGTTCACTACTGGCGTATATAGATGTTATTGATTTTTGTATGTTGATTTTACAAGTCAAAACTCTACTGTATTTACCAGTTCTAACTTTTTTTGTGTGGGGTCTTTAGGTTTGTCTAAATATAAGATCATGTTGTCTGTGTACAAGACTTAATTTGACTTCTTCTTTTCCAATTTGAATGCCTTTTGTTTCTTTCTCTTGCCTAATTGCTCTGGCCAGGACTTACAGTATTATGTTGAATAAAAGTGGTGAAAATAAGCATACTTGTCTTGTTCCAGACCTTAGAAAAAAGGCTTTCAAGTTTTTCCTATTCATTATGATGTTGGCTGTGGCTTTGTCATATACGGCCCTTATTATTTTGAAGTATGTCTTCTATACCCAGTTTTTTGATTTTTTTAATCATAAAGGGATGTTGAATTTTATTAAGTGCTTTATCAGCATCTATTAAAATGATTATACAGTTTTTGTTCTTGGTTCTGTTAATGTGATAGATTATATTTATTGATTTGCCTATGTGGAATGGTATGAACCCCACATAATCATGGTGAATGATCTTTTACATATGTTGTTGAATTTGGTTTGCTAACATTTTGTTGGGGATTTTTACATTTATGTCCATCAATTATATTGGCCAGTAGTTTATTTTGTGTGTGTGTGTGTGTGTGCGTGTGTGTCCTTGTCTGGTTTTGGTATCAGAGCCTCATAGAATGAGTTTGGAAGTCTTCCCTCTCTTCAATTTTTTTGAAGATTTTTCCTAGAATTGGTATTCATTTTTTTTTAGGTGAAGTTAATTTTAATAGATACTCATTTAACCCAATATATGCAAAATATTATCAATTATTTTATTTTTTCCTTAATTTTTAAGTTCAGAGGTACATGTGCAGGATGTGCAGATTTGTCACATGGGTAAATGTGTGGCATGGTGGCTTGATACTCATTATTTTTTAAATGTTTAGTAGAATTCAGCAGTGAAGCTATCAGATCCTGGCTTTTGTTTGGTGGGATCCTGGCTTTTGTTTGTTGCTTCAATCTTGTTCCTCATTATTGGTTTGTTGAGATTTTCTATTTCTTCATAGTTCAATTTTGGTAGCTTGTATCCATCTAGAAATGTATCCATTTCTCATAGGGTTTCAAATTGGCTGCCATATAAATGTAACTATTTCTAACGATTTTTTTGTATTTCTATGGTCTCAGTTATTATATCTCTTCTTTTTGTTTCTGATTTCTTTGTGTCTTTCCCCCTTTTTCTTAGTCTAGCTAATGGTTTGTCAGTTTTGTTTATCTTTTCAAAAAAACAAGTTTTGTGTTTTTGATCTGCCCTTTTTAGCCTCAATTTTATTTATTTTTGCTCTGATTTTTATTATTTATTTCCTTCTGCTAATTTTGGGTTTGTTTTGTTTTTGTTTTTGAGGTCCTTGAAGTGTATTATTAGGTTTTTAAATTTGAAGTCTTTCAACTTTTTTGATATAGGTGTTTATTTCTATAAACTTCTCCCTTACTACTTCCTTTTCTGTATTCCATCGATTTTGGTTTGGCATATTTACATTTTCATTTATTTCAAGAAATTTTAACATTTTCTTCTTAATTTCTTAATTGACCAATTTGTCATTCTGGAACATGTTGTTTAATTTCCATGTGTTTACGTAGTTTCTGAGGTTCCTCTTGTTATTGTTGCTAGTTTTATTCCATTGTGATCAGAAAAGATACTTTATATGATTTCTACTCTTTTGAAATTGTTGAAGCTCATTTTGTGGCCTAAAATATGGTCTATTCTGGAGAGTATGCCATGTGCTGATGAAAGGAATGTGTGTTTTGTAGCAATTGGGTGAAATGTTCTGTAAATGTTAGGACTATTTGGTTTAGTGTGCAGTTTAACTTCATTGTTTGTTGATTTTTCTATCTAGATGATCCATCCACTATTGAGAGTGGGGTTTTGAAGTCCCCTACTATTATTTTATTGCAGGCTGTACCTCCCTTTAGATCCATTAATGTTTGTTTTATATACTTGGGAATTCTGGTGTTTGGTGCACAGATATTTATAATTATTATAACCTTTTGCTGTATTTGACCCCTTAATTATTATATAGTGACTTTCTTTGTCTCTTTTTACAGCCCTTAATTTGTAGTCTGTTTCATCTGACAGAACTATAGCTACTCCTACCTTGTTTTTTTTTTTTTGGTTTCTACTTGCATGGAATATTTTTTCTGTCCTTTCATTTTCAGTCTATGTGTGTCTTTATGGGTGAGGTGGCTTTCTTGTAGGCAGCATATAGTTGGGTCTTGTTTCTTTATCCATTCAGCCACTCTATATCTTTAAGTTGGAGAATTTAGTACATTTCGATTCAGTGTTATTATTGACAAGTAAGGACTTACTGCACCATTTTATTGCTTGTTTTCTGGTTGTTTTGTAAGTCCTCTCTTTTCTCTGCCTTCTTACTGTCCTCCTTTGTGGTTAAGTGATTTCTCTGGTAATATGTTTTAATTTGTTATTCTTATTTTTAGTGTATTTATTATAAGTTTTTGCATTGTGGTTACTGTGAGGCTTACACAAAAATCTTATAGATACAAGAAGTTATTTTAAAGAGATAGCAGTATATTTTAGATCATAAAAAGGGAATAAAAACAAAGAAAAAAGGAAAAACATCCCCCAAAACACTACACTCTAACACCATCTTTTCACATTTTGAGTTCTGGTTGTGTCAATTTACATATTATTATATTGTAATAAATAAAACAACCTTGACAGGTTGTTACAGCTATTATTGTTTTTGATAAATTTGTCTTCTAAGTTTTATACTAGAGTTATAAGTGGATTGCATACCACTATTATAGTATTGGAGTATTCTGGGGTTTTCTCTGTTCTGAATTTTACCTGTGAGTTTTATAACTTCAAATTGTTTTGCACATTAGTAGATTTTTCTTTCAAATTGAAGAATTGCTTTTAGCATTTCTTGTAAGACAGGTCTGGTGGTGAATTATCTTGACTTTTGTTTGTCTGGGAAAGACTATCCTTCATACTTGAAGGATAGCTTCATTGAATGAAGTATTCTTTGATGGTGTTTTTTTCTTTCAGTATTTTGAAAATGTTGTTTCACTCCCTCCTGGTGTGTATGGTTTCCATTGAGAAGTGTCTTGCCAGATGAATTGGAGTTCTTTTATGTGTTTTTTGCTCCCTTTTCTTGCTGATTTTAGTATTCTCTCCTTGTTCTTGACATTTGAGAGTTTGATTATTACATGCTTTGGAGTAGTCTTATTTGGGTTGACTCTGGAGATCTCTGGACTTCTTGAATCTGGATATTTGTATCTTTCTCAAGTTTTATAAAGCTTTCTGTTGTTACTTCCTCAAAAAATCTGTCTAGCCCTTTGTCTTGCTCTATTCCCTATTGAACACCAATAATTCTTAAATTTTGTCTTTTGAGGGTTTTTTAATATATTGTAGGCAATCTTTTTCCTTTTCATTATTTTTCTCATCTGAAAGTATAGTTTCAAATTGCTTGTCTTCAAGTTTACTGATTCTTTCCTTTGCTTGATTCATTCTGCTATTGAGAGCCTCCAGTGAATTTTCCGGGTCAGGGATTGTATTTCTCAGTTCCAAGATTTCCGTTTGATTTTTAAAATTATTTAAATCTCTTTGTTAAATTTCTCGGATACATTTCTGAATTGATTTTCTGTATTATATTGGAGATCCCTGAGTTTCCTTAAAACTGCTATTTCGAATTCTTTAGCAGAGAGCTCACATATCACCATCTTGTTAGGATCTGTGACTGGTTCCTTGCTTTGTCCATTTGGTGAGGTCATGGTTTCCTGTTATTTCTTGTGGATGTCTATATTTTTGTATTGAAGAATTAGTTATTTATTACAGTTTTCTCTATCTGGCTTGTTTTGCTTTTTAATAGTTATGTTTGCTTACAGATTCTTTGTAATTTGCTTGTTGAATTTATTTTTATTTTTATTATTTTTTTTTTAGAAAGAAAGAAAAAGAGAGAAAAGAAAGAAAGAGTGAAAGAAAGAAAAAAAAGAATGTAAGAGAGAAAGAAAGAAGAAGAGAAAGAAGGAGAGAGAACAGGATTCTTGTTCTATTGCCCAGGCTAGAATGCAGTCCAAAAATGGGTATTAAAAACCCTCTTTTATGCCAATAATTGTGCTTAATAATGGAGACAGGAAGGAATAAGGGATGGAAATAACAAACAAGCAGCCAACCAATGTTTTATTTAAACCTGTGAAATGCTATGCAATTGCTGAGGCGTGATTTACTTCCAATTATGTGGTCACTTTTAAAATAGGTGTAATGTGATACTGAGAAAAATGTATGTTTTGTGGATTTGGGGTGGAGAGTTCTGTAAATATTTGTT
>CAUYLG010020170.1:0-13062 GCA_963573385.1 Cacajao melanocephalus | reverse complement strand
GTGTGGCTCCTCCGCCGGGAATCTCCCAGTTTGTGGGCCACAGAAATTCGTCTGAAATTGCGGCGCCCACTCGCTCTCTGTGCTTTCACTGGGAGCTACAATCCTGAGCTGTTGTTAATCGGCCATTTTGGATCTCTCCCTAGCATCTCTTTTAAGATAGGTCTGTTGGTGACAAACTCCCTTAGCTTTTGTTTGTATGGGAAAGGTTTTAATTCTTTTTCATTTCGGAAGGACAGCCTTGTCAGATACAGTATTCTTGGTTAGCACATTTTTTGTTTTTTAAAGTTTTTACATCTCAACACTTTGAGTACATCATCTCACTCTCAGCCTGGAAAGTCTCTGCTGAGAAATTTGTTGCTAGCCTTATTGGAACTTATTTATATATTGTTTGCTTATTTCTCCTCTTGATATTTTTCTCTTGCTAATAGGATCCTCTCTTTGTCCTTGATTTTTGACATATTACTGTCTTTTTGTAGTCTTGTTTGGATTGAATCTTACTGGAGACTTGTATCTGTTCCTATACCTGGATAATTATATCTTTCTCCAAATTTGTAAAGTTTTCTGCTACACTTTCTCTTTCTTTCTTTTCTCCTTTATGAACTCTTATATATCAGACATATGTATACTCCTATATATCAGATATATGTCAAATTTCCTGGGTCCACAGAGACTATCTTGGAACCTGGGTCAGAAGGGGTAGTCTTGGAGCTTGAGTCTATAAGGTCTTGACTGGCACTGGATGGACCCTGGGTCTGCTGGAACAGGTCTGAACTCTGGGTTTTCTGGAGTCTGGGGCCATTGGAACAAGCCTGGAGCCTGGGGTTGACCTTATACTGGGGTCCATGTGGAGCCTGGGTTTGTGGGGGCTGGTTTGGAGCTTAGGATCACAAGCACTTGCCTGATATCTGGGATCATTAGGCTGGCCTAGAGCCTGGACCTTTGAGTCTGGAGCCTGTGCCTGCTGGTATTGGCTTAAAGGCTAGATATACAGGTCCCGGCCTAGAGATTGGATTCATAAAGGCTAGCCTGGGTCTTGGGACGAGGAAACAGATTGAGTTCTAGGTACACAGAGGAGGTCCTAGAGCCTGGGTTCATGGGGACTGGTTTACTACTGAGGTCTCCTGGGGCAGATCTGGACCCTGGGTCACAGTAGCATTGGGCCATAGGATCTGGCCTTAAGCATGGGGCCATGGGGACTGGCCTGGCACTGGGAAGGCCTGGAGCTTAGGTCTTGGTGCCTGCCTGGTATTTGAGGCCAGGGGAGCAAAGCTGGCACTGGGATAGGCTAGAAGCCTGGGGCCATAGGAGCTAGCTTGGACTGGGTTGGGGCTAGGTCCTATATTCACAGAGGTCTATTTGGAGACGAATTCCATGGGTTCTGGCCTGGTCATTAAAACTGCAGGGGTTGACCTGATGCTCAAGTGGGCCTGAAGCTCGGGACTTTGGCATCCAGCTTAGTGCTAGGGGTGGTCTGCAGCCTGGGGCCATTGGGGCTGGCCTGGCCCTGGGGTTGACGTGGATCCTGATTTTGCAGGTCATGCCTTATGCTGGGTCTGATCGGGAGCCTGGAGCCTCTGGGTTTAGCCTTGTGCTGTGGCAGGCTTAGAGACCAAATTTGTTGTGTAGGCCTGGAACCTATGGCTGCAGGATCACATCTAGTGCTGGGGCAGGTTTGGAAGCTCAGTCTGCGTGTAGCAGCCTGGAGTCTGGGGCTGCAGGAGCTGGTCTGGTACTGGATAAGCCTGGAGTCGCCATCCAAGTGGCTGGCCTGGGAGTTGGGTCTATGGGTTCTGGCCTGATAACTAGGACTGTGTGGGGTTGGCTTGGTGCTAGGGCAGGCCTGAAGCCTGTGGTTGTGAGGGCCAGCCTAATGCTGGGGCAGTTCACAGCCTGATCATGGGGCAGCCTGGATACTTAGTTTGCTATACAATCCTGGAGTTTGGGGCTGTGGGGGTCTTCCTGGTACTGGGTTTTATTGGGGTGGGCTGAGCTTTGGGGTCTGAGGCAAAGTCTGGTACTCACTGCCCTCTCCTTCCCCCAAGTGGAGGGTATCTTTCCCCATGCTGCCTGGTGTTGGGTGAAATGGGTAATGTAAAGCTATTCTTTCTACCATCTTCCATGCTCTTTTTCTTATTTCTGTGCTATACCCAGGTGCTGTAATCTCTTGGTTTCCTTAGCTGTTGTGAAAATATTTTTGTGCATGGACAGTTATTCAAATTGATGGTTTCTGTGGGAGGGACAAGCATTAGAGAGCCCTATTCTGACATCTTGCTGATACTCATAACACTTTTATCTTAATTTCTACTGCACTGATTAAATACCATTCTACCAATATGGGTACTATTTGAGCACAGTATGTGTATTTACTGAATATAAACATAAACCTTTCCAGAAAGAGATTGAATAGGAATTTTACAAATGAGAAAACTGCAGTTTATAGGATTTTACATATAAGGATGATGTAAGTTGAATAAGTGACTTGCTAAAAGCCAACCAGCCAGTGAGGCAAAATGAGGATTTAATTACAGATTGAAGTATATCTAGTTTCTTCTACACCATCCAATTTTGCCTATTTTAAAAGAGTTTTACTTAAATGTACGTGTGGCTTTTTTTTTTTTTTTTTGCATGTGTGCAGGAAAGTTTAAACACTATTTAAACATGACATGTAGTTTTTTTTTTTTCCTGTGTGCAGCTGAAAAAGGTAGAACCTTACAGACTCCAGAATAGATTCTTTTTATTTAGTTGTCACTGAATTTACAGTTCATTTGTTTTCTAATCGACTTGTTTGTGCTTTTGGTAAGAGTACTTATTTCTTTGAGGCTAATTAAGAATTTATATTATTGAATGTTTAGTAGAAAAAGAGTTAACATTTGGGAATTTATTGATTTAAAAATAGTTAAGTGTGCACATGCTCTCATTATACATGTATATCCATAAATAATATATATTTTATTTTGCATATAAGTGTTATGATGTTGCATTTTTTGCAACTTGACTTTTTTTGTTCAATATCACATCTAGGAGATTCATCCTTATGGAGACTTGTAGCTCCTGTTCACTTTTTTTTTTTTTTTTTGCTTCATGGTATATCATTATAAAAGCATTGCAGAATATACTTGTCCTTTCTCTTGTTGATGGACAATTAGGATGTTTCCATATTTTTTTATTATAAATAATGTAGCTAGAATATTTTGTAAATGTTTTTGAGTCACAGTTGCCAATGTTTCTCTAGACTAAATACATAAATGTGGCATTACTGGATTACAGTGTCTATCTTGAGGTTTACTAGATGTTCTCTAAAGTGATTGTGCCAATTTATACTTCCATGAGCAAAGTATGGGAGTTCTTTTTCTCCCCATTCCTTGACAATACTTGGTGTTATAAGGCTTAAAAATTATGGGCTGTATTGTGTCCCCTCCCCCACCAAATTCATATGTTGAAGTCCTCAGAATGCAATGGTATTTTGGAGAAAGGGTCTTCAAAGCGGTAATTAAATTAAAATGAGTTCATTAGGATGGGCCATAATCCAGTATGATTGGTATTCTTATAAGAAGGAGAAATTTGAACAAAGATGTGAACAGAATGAAGACAATGCCAAGACATTGGGAGAAGACAGCCATCTACAAGCCAAGGAGAGAGGCTTGGAACAGGTCCTTTCCTTGCAACTCTTAGGAGAAACAACACTGCTGGTACCTTGATCTCAGGTTTCTAAGCTCCAGAACTGTGAGAATAGACATTTCTGTTGTTTAAGCTACCCAGGTACTTAGTTACTGCAGCTCTCACCAACCAATTCAATGAATATGAAAAGCTATCTCATTTTGATTTTAAATTTGCATTTTCCTGATCAGTAGAGAGGTTGAACATCTTTTCAAAAATTCATGAGTCCATTTTCTATTTTTTGTTTTTTATACTGATTCATAAGTTTATATTATTTTAATGTTTTTATGGATGCTGTCATAGACTTAATGTTTATATCCTCCAAAATTCATATGTTGAAACTTAATCCCCAGTATGATGGTATTTGGAGGACTTTTGGAGATGATAGGATCACGAGGAGTACTCATGAATGGGATTCGTGCCCTTAGGAAAGAGAACCTGGAGAGCTCCATTGCCCTTTCTGCCGTTGGCTACATAGGGAGAAGACAACTGTCTTCTCAGAAGTAAGTGGGCCCTCACTGGACAGTGAATCTGTCTTTGCCATGACATTGGGCTTCTCAGTCTCCAGAACTATGAGAAATAAATGTTTATTGTTCATAAGTCAGAGTCTTTGATATATTGGTATAGTAGCCCAAATGGACTAAGATGAATGTACTACTTAAATATTCTTGATGCTGAATGCTTTGTTGGATGTATAAATTCCAGTTCTTCTGTGCTTGTTTTCTTTTAAATCATGTTTTTTGATGCAGAAAATTAAAAATCTCATGTAGTCAGCTTAATAAATCTTTTTCTTCATTGTTTTTGATTTCTATATCTTGTTTACAAAGTCTTTCTGCTCAAAGACCATAAGGGTAACACTTTTATGTTTTCGTCTAAGAATCTTAAAATTTTGCTTTCAAAATTTGTTAAACCTATGTGGGATTTGTTTTTATGCGTTAAAATTCACAATTTTGGTTAACTTATTTAATTGATTAAACAACCAAGTACCAATTATTTATTATATATACTATGTGCAGAGCAATGTATAAAATGCTACAGGAGACAGTTCCTTCCCTAAAAGAGAGAGAGAGAGAACCACCATCATAACAGGTCTGTGCCCTACTTATATATTATTATTAAATCCTAACAACAATAGGAGGTAGTTGTTAATTATCTGTATTTACAAATGAGCAAACTCAGCCCCAGAGTAGTGAAATAAGTTGTTCAAGTTTACATAATTAGTAAGTAGTAGAATTGAGATTCGAGCCTCAGTCTTTCTGACAAATTACACATTGTAGATAAAGCAAAGATTATTGAGAAATTTAATAATTAAGAATGATAACATATAGTAGGCTCAGAAATATTTATTGTATGAATAAATATACTGTGTGTTGGCACAAGACAGTGCTATAAATATTGTCATCTCAGGGCTTGGAGCAGAGAAAGGGAAGAGACCACTTAATTCTATCAGAATAATTACACTCTATTGAAAATATCTAGGTCCAGGTGCAGTGGCTTATGCCTGTAATCTCACCACTTTTAAAAATTGAGGTGGGAGGACTGAGTGAGGCCAGGAATTTAAGACCAGCCTGGGCAACATAGCAAGACCTTGTCTTTACAAAAAAATAAAAATAAAATAAGTTAGTAGAGCATGGTGGTGAAGCCTTTAGTCCTAGTTCCTTGGGAGGCTGAGGCAGGAAAATTGCCTGAGCCCAAGAGTTTGAGGCTGCAGTGAGCTATGATCCCATCACTGCACTCCAGCCTAGGTGACAAAATGAGAGCTGTTTCTTAAAAATAAAAAAAAATTCTGTAGTTGCACTCTGTCCTCCCAACCCCCAACTTCTTCAAGCAAGAGAAACTGTTCGTTTAAATATTTCTATCTGTCTTAATGTATGCTAGGAACCTTGTGGACAGAAAACGAATAATAAATATTTTTGAAAGAACAAAAGAAACACTATAATTATTAAATTTGTGCTAGAGGTAGATTCGAAAATACTTTCTGTTGTCCTTATGATGTAATCCTGTCAAGGCTCATTGAGATAGTTTGAAATATCCTCCATATTACTCTTTTTTGGCACCATGGTGGTGTTAAATGACAGAAATAGAATAATTTGGAGCTTTTCTCATAGCATGGGGGTTACTTTGTGAAAACGATATGTTTTAGGTAGAGGCTGTCAGCCATTATTATCCATACCCCTACCCAAAGAATATACAGTCATTTAACATAGGTAACTCAGAAACACTAGCCAGAAAAAAAATAATGGTGGCATAGATTAGATAGTAAATTAAAAAAAAAACTGTTACCACTATTTATTCTCTAATATCTATAATCTTCTTCTGTAGTAATAGAATCCATGTTTTTTACCTGTGGTCAAATTTATTGACCATTTCCTTTCTGGTTTGTTTTTTGTGTCTCATTTAAGAAATCCTTTTCTACCTTTAAGTCACAAACATATTCTACTATAATCTTCCTTAAAATGTTCTGAGTTTTGCTTTTCATACCCAGGTCTTACGTTCGTACTGAATTTAGTTTTGTGTACATGTGAGGTATTGGTGTGATTTTATATTTTATCATACAAATAGCCAGTTATCTAGAAACATGCATGCACTTTTTCTTGTTTATGTCTTTAAATAGGATGTTTACCATTTTATTATGAAGTAATAAAAATAAAGTCATGTGCTCCATAATGACATGTGCTCTATAATGACATTTTGGTGAACAGCAGACTGCATATGCAATGGTGGTCCCATATGATTATAATGGAGCTGAAAGATTCCTATCAACTAGTGACATTGCAGGCTTCCTAAAGTTGTAGAGGAGTGCATTACTCTTGTGTTTGTATTGATGCTGGTGTAAACAAACCTATTACACTCCCAGTCATTTAAAAGTATAGCACATTAAATTATGTACAGTACATAATACTTGATAAATAATAAATGACTATGTTAGTGGTTTATGTATTTACTATACTTTTTATTATTTTAGAGTGTACTCCTTCCATTTATTAAAAAAAAGTTAACAACAGCCTCAGAGAGGTCCTTCAGGAAGTATTCTAGAAGAAGGCATTGTTATCATAGGAGATAAAAAATCCATGCATGTTATTGTCCCTGAAGAGCTTCCAGTGGGACAAGATGTGGAGGTAGCAGACAGTGGTACTGATATTCCTGACCCCATGTAGGCCTATGTTAGTGTGTGTTTCTGTGTTTCAGTTTTTAACAAAAAAGTTTAAAATGTAAAAAATTGAAAGTTGAAAAAAATCTCATAGAATAACGATATAAAGAAAGGAAATATTTTTGTATTGCTGTACAATGTGTGTTTGTGTTTTAAGCTAAAAACTTAATAACAAAACAGGCAAAAAGTTTAAAAAAATTAAAAATTGTGTAAAATAGAAGAGTTACAGTGAGCTAAGGTTAATTTATTATTGAAAAAAGAAACTTAAAAGAAAATAAGTTTAATGTAGCCTAAGTGTACAGTGTTTATAAAGTCTACAGTAGTGTATAGTAGTGTCTTAGGCCTTCACATTCACTCACCACTCTTTTACTGACTCACCCAGAGCAACTTCCAGATTTCACTTTTAAGCTCCATTCATGGTAAGTTCCTATACAGATAGTATAGACTAAGTTCTGAGTTACAACTGTGGAACACAGCCAGCAGTCTTTATTATTATCTAATAGTATTCTCATTTGAGATAATTTTGTTAGTTTCTCTTTACTCTGTTGATTGGAGAAATTACAGGAATAGAGTTTATATTAGGAATAGAGTTTATATTGCTTTCTTGCTTTCATAGTTTTATGTAGTATAATTAAAAATCACATTGCTAGAAAATACTCTATTATCTTTTTGAGTATCGATACATCTATGTTCACAAATAAAACTGGCCTATAATATTTATTTTTTTGTACTCTCTGTGGTTGAATTTGGTTTCAAGGTTATATTAGGATAATATATGGGTTAGAATTTAATTTTTTTTGATTTTTTAGAATTGTTTATGTAAGGTAAAGATTAATTTTTCTAATTTTTGGTAGAATTTGTCAAACCATCTGGGAAAATTTTTGTTATGCTCTGTTTTATTTTGGTAGAGCTTTTCTACTGCTTTGACGTCTTTTTAAGTTGAAATGTATTCATTTCTTCTGTTCTTAAATTTTAAAAATTGTATTTATTTGAGAAAATTCTTTATTTCAAATTTTTTTCATGAAGTTGTTACTGTACTTGGTTAAGTTTAAAAGTTTGTTGTCCATTTTTCACTCCCAAAATTGTATATTTATGTATTTTATTTTTCTTAAGTATTTTTACTAGAGGCTTATCTATCTTATTAGTCTTTAAAATTTTTGTAACTTTTTAGAAATTTTATTATTTTCTACTCTTTATTACTTTTTCCTTTCTATGTTGTTTGAGTTTATGTTTTTTTCTGCCTTTTAGATTAGGAACTTTGCTTGTTCATTTTGATCATTTTTCTTTTCTAATGTAAGCATTGAAAGATAGAAATTTTCTACTAATACTACTCTAGAACTGCACTGTCAATATGGCAACCATGTGGCTATTTATATTTAAATTTAAATGAATTAAAATCAAATAAAATTAAAATCAGTTTTTTAATTGTTTCAATCATGTTTGATTTTCAAGGCTACCTTATTTGACTGCACAGATAGAGAATAGTTTTATCATTGCTGAAAGTTCTGTTGAATACAATTGTCCTTGATCAGCATATCTACAATTTGTACCTCAAAAGAGTACAGTCTTTTTCTTGATATATTTCATAGGCTGGGTTTTTTAAACAATTTAATCTCAAATCCTTCATATTCTTTCTCTGCTTGATCCATTAATTACTAATGGAAATACATTTTAAAAGTTCACCATGGTTGGAAACATGTTAATTTTTTCCTATAATCTTGTTAAGTTTTCCTTTATGGATTTTGAGTCTATATTATAAGATATATACTGATTCAATTCATATTTTCGTAAGCCTGTAATTTTTCGCTTATATATTGAGAGGCTAAGTTGTGAAAAAAATACAGCTTCTGGCATGTTCTATTTTTTTGGTAAATTAGTCTTCAGACTATTACATAAATAGCTTCTTTATCAATAATGATCTTTGCATTGAAGTCTATTTTGGCTGATAACAATTTAACTATTTTGGTTAATATTTTTATTTCATCATTTTCACACTTTTGCTGCCAGTATTTCTTCATTGTTATACTTTAGGTACATCTATAGTAAAGACCATAGAGTTGGAGTTTTTTTTTAAAATTTAACACAACTATCTGTATATTTTAAGTAACTGTTTATTCGGTTTTTATTTATTGAGGCTATTGATATATTTGGAATTATTTCTATCATACAGTGTTATGGTTTTTATTTACTATACGTATTTTCCTATGCTTTCTTTTATTTCCTTTCTTGCTTTGTATCAGAGTGATCAGATTTTCTTTATTCTTTCTTCCTTTTACTGGTTTGAAAGTTTGTGACTCTTATTTCTGTTCTTTGCTATCTTTGCATTTTTAACATGCATATTTGACTCAATAAATTCTAAATTTAACCAATATTTGTGTATTTTTTTTTCTACAAGTCTGCCTCTAGGGAATATAACTTCTTTCTGAACATTGGAACAGTTTATCTTTTTTATTTTTTCTATTTTTCCATACATTGTATAATATTTTATTTTCACCTTAATTTTTAAACCCTTTAAAAGTGGTCATATTAAAAATTTACATTTCTAGTCAATGCTTTTTCAAATTTACTTATGTTTGCTGATTTATCTCTTCAATCTGATCTCTTCATGTTCAGTGTTTTTCTTCATTAATTTTTTTTGAATATATTTCTTTTAAAAATATATGCTAATGACAAACATTGCTTTTGCTCGTTTAAAACTGTTTGAAGCTGTTTTTATTTCCTTCTGCTTTTGAATCATTATTTAACTGGGCAAAAAGTCCAGAGTTGATTATTATTTTCCATCATTTTGATACAGGGTATTTTGGGGGGGCTGCTTTGCCAGCCGGAGACCTCTGTGGCCAGTGGCACCTCTGCTCAAGTTTTGCTCACAGTGGCTGAGCTGGCTCTTCTCCTTGGGCCCAGGGGTCTGTGCTTGGCTTGTGCTACTGGCCTGGATCTCGGGCCCGCCAAGGGCAAGCCAGGTGTGCCAGCTACTGCGGCAGACCGGGCAGCTCCAGATGTCAGCTGTGTGAGGTTGCAGCTGGACCAGGTGTACTGCAAGTAGCTTTCATCTTAGGCACCTGCGTCTGGACGAGGGGAGTGCAGTGGTGCCCCCAAAACCTGGAGACGCCAGCAACCACAGAAGCCTAAAGGGATGTTACAGCATGTTCCAGCTCTTGCGTTTGGAGCTCCAGGTCTGAGCTCTCAGAAAAGTTGCACCTCTTCTCTTCCTCTTGCTGCCCACAACACAGTGAACGGGCAGAAGGGGGTGGATTTCAGTTCGTTGTGTTACAGATCATTCAGTCCCTCTGCCCAGCTCTGGCCTGTAGCTCCTGGGCTGTCCTGGCCCCACTGCTGCTTCCTGTTGCATGAGGTGACCATCTGGTGCCGGTTGAGGATGGAGGGGCTACACTGTTAGCATCTCCTTTGGCACCTGCCATTTGGCACTTCCCAGTTTCTTGTCCCACATTCAAGAATGAGGTTACATGGATAACCAAAGAGTGAGCAAGGGGGAGAAAAATCTTAATGAGGAACAGAACAGCTCTTAGTGCAGAAGGGACCTGAGGTGGGTAGCCCTTACCTGAAGGAGGTTGAGTCTGGGTTTTTTTGGGGCTCAGAATAAGGGAATGTGTGGTGCTTGGTCCATGGGCAGCCCTGGAAAAAGCACCATTTAATTGGTTAAAAGGCATCAAGGAAGTTCTCACTCTGATTAGGAACTTTACCTGGACTAGAGCTTGGTTTTCAAGCTTTAATTTGTCTTTGGTTTGAAGGTCAGGTTTCAGCAGGGACCCACCATTGTCTGCCGAGGAATTTGTCTGCCTCCTGCTGCTATCAATTTTGTAGATATTATTCTGTTATTGTCTAAAAGTCATATTGTGGTTCATTGTAGGATTTTTTGTAGATATTATTGTTATTATCTAAAAGTCATAATGTGGTTCATTGTAGGTTTTTTTTTTTAAATCTAAGGTTGCTTATATAATTCTTTGTCATTGGTGTCTAGGATTTATCTATATATTTTTAATTTGGTGTACTAGTCAATATGAAAAAATTATGTCTTTTTATCAGTTATTGAATATTTTCTGCTTTTAGCCCATTGATTATTGCTTCTCTCACATTTTTGGTATTTGCTTTCTGGGACTACTCTTACAAGTATGTTATACTTGATCATTCTCACTTCTGTATCTCTTAACCTTTCTTTGTAGTTTTTCATCTCTATCTTTTTGTATTGTATCCTGTGTAAGAATCTTATACTAGTTGTTTCTCTTTAGTGTTGTCTAAACAGCTTCCTACCTCAAGCCATTGACTCTATTAATTTCAGTGACTATATATTTCATACAATAATTTATCTTTGATTCTCTTTAAATTTGTCTATTTTTCCTTCATGCTGTCTTGTTCCTTATGGGTTTTATGCCTCCTTTAATCTTTTTAAAACATTTAAATACCATCATTTTAGTCTTTTTCAGATTTTTCTCATATATATATGTGTATATTATTGTACTTTAGGTTCTGGGGTACATGTGCGATTATGCAGGATTGTTGCATAGGTACATACATGGCAATGTGGTTTGCTGTCTCCATCTCCCCATCACCTATATCTGGCATTTCTCTCCATGTTATCCCCCCTCAACCTCCCCCCTGCTGTCTCTTCCCTAGTCCTCTCCAAGAGACCCCAGTGTGTGATGCTTCCTTCCCTGTGTCCATGTGTTCTCATTGTTCAACCCCTGTCTATGAGTGAGAACATGTGGTGTTTGATTTTCTGTTCTTGTGTCAGTTTGCTGAGAATGATGGTTTCCAGATTGATCCATGTCCTATGAAGGACACAAACTCATGGTATTTTAGGGCTGCATAGTATTCCATGGTGAACATGTGCCACATTTTCCTTGTCCAGTCTATCGTTGATGGGCATTTGGGTTGGTTCCAGCTGGTTACTACTGTAAACAGTGCCGCAATGAACATACGTGTGTATGTGTCTTTATAATAGAACGATTTATAATCCTTTGGATATATACCCAGTAACGGGATTGGCTGGGTCAAATGGTATTTCTATTTCTAGGTCCTTGAGGAATTGCCACACTGTCTTCCACAATAGTTGAACTAATTTACACTCCCACCAACAGTGTAAGAGTGTTCCTATTTCTCCACGTCCTCTCCAGCATCTGTTGTCTCCAGATTTTTTAATGATCACCATTCTAACTGGTGTGAGATGGTATCTCAATGCGGTTTTGATTTGCATTTCTCTAATGACCAGTGATGATGAGCACTTTTTCATAAGTTTGTTGGCCTCATATATGTCTTCTTTTGAAAAATGTCTGTGCATGTACTTTGCCCACTTTTGGATGGGTTTGTTTGTTTTTTTCTTGTAAATCTGTTTTAGTTCTTTGTAGATTTTGGATATAAGTCCTTTGTCAGATAGATAGATTGCAAAAATTTTTTCCCATTCTGTTGGTTGCTGGTTCACTCTAATGATTGTTTCTTTTGCTGTGCAGAAGCTCTGGAGTTTAATTAGATCCCATTTGTCCATTTTGGCTTTTGTTGCCAATGCTTTTGGTGTTTTAGTCATGAAGTCCTTGCCTATGCGTATGTCCTGAATGGTTTTGCCTAGGTTTTCTTCTAGGGTTTTTATGGTGTTAGGTATTAGTTTAAGTCTTTAATCCATCAGGACTTAATTTTAGTGTAAGGTGTCAGGAAGGGGTCCAGTTTCTGTTTTCTGCACCATTTATTAAACAAGGAATCTTTTCCCCATTGCTTGTTTTTGTCTGGTTTGTCAAGGATCAGATGGTTGTAGATGTGTGGTGTTGCCTCCAAGGCCTCTGTTCTGTTCCATTTGTCGATATCTCTGTTTTGGTACCAGTACCATGCTGTTTTGATTACTGTAGCCTTGTAGTATAGTTTGAAGTAAGGTAGCGTGATGTCTCGAGCTTTATTCTTTTTGCTTAGGATTGTCTTGGCTATGTGGGCTCTTTTTTGGTTCCGTATGAAGTTTAAGGTGGTTTTTTCCAGTTCTGTGAAGAAAGTCATAGGTAGGTTGATGAGGGTAGCATTGAATCTATGAATTACTTTGGGTAGTATGGCCATTTTCACAATATTGATTCTTCCTATGTCGGGGACCGGCACGTCTTCCAGGAGGCTCCCGGCCTGCGGGAGGCCTCACCCCAACTCGGAGATGTTCACAACCTGGAGGAGAGAGTGCGCGGAAGAGAAGACAGACAGACAGTGGGGTCTGGAGGACTACCCTGGCGATGCCCGTAACATGCCAGAGTAGCAGCTTTATTGTG